>JAPKLY010000020.1:1834302-1939340 GCA_026898435.1 Prunella vulgaris | reverse complement strand
CGAAAAAAAATTACAAAATTGAAAAGTAGCACTTTTTAAATAAATATTTTTTTCTAAACTATTTAAGGCAATATTTGATTAAATAAATTTCTGGAAATATTTTAAAGTAAGTTTAATTTATTGTATTACATAACTTTAAAAAAATCAATATTTAATCAAATTTAATATGCATCAAATGATTTGATAAAAAAAATTGAAACTTTCCTATTTGACCGTGCACAATATTCACGATTTCTTTTACATGATATTGTTAATTTATACTACCTCCGTCCCCCAAAAGTTTGCGGTACTTTTGGGGGCACATCTTTTAAAAAAAAGTGTAATGAGTAGAATGTATTTTGAGATTGTGAGGTAAAGATTTTAAAGGTGGAGATTCAAATGAATATTTTCATTTTTGGGGTGTGCAAACTTTTGTGGGACAAACTAAAAAGGAAAGTATGCAAACTTTTGTGGGACGGAGGTAGTATAAATATGAACATTTTCAAAATATTTTATCAAAATAGGAAAAAAATGATATGCTTATTAATTTAAACGAGTTGATACCCTTATTACCGACTGGTGACGTTTTATTTAAATTAATGCACAAGATTCTATTTTTTTGGTGGCGTACCAGTCGGTACTATGATTCCCGACTGGATGGAGCATGATCATCAAATGGAATTTTCTGATTTCTTTCCCCTCTTGAGAGTTTTTTTGAGCTGAGCTTTCATGAATTATTGGAATAACTGAATCATATTATCATGAATGTATCATAGAGTTTTTGCTTGTCTGTAAACTCTTTGATTTGTAATTAATTTTGCATATATTATTAACAAAATTTAATTCAATATCTTATCATGCTCTTTCTAGTCGGGTTTAGGAACCCGATTAGCTCATCTTCCAAGGTAAAAGAATCTATTGTGCAGGACACATCATCAGTCGGTATTACTAGTATCCACTAGCTCTATTTTGATAAAAATAAATTTTTTTTCTTTATTTTGATAATATGTTCTGAAAATATCTTTATATATATATAAATTTACCTAAGGGTTAATTCTATATAAATACACAACCTTTTACTCAACTTTCAATTTAATCCCGAGCTTCACAATTATTATAAAAAATCCCAACCTTTTAAAGAGTTTCAATTCGATACACAATTTTTTTTTCCGGCCAGCAACTGATGACGTGTCTCGCCGGAGCGCATGAAATATTGTCACGCTGGCGTATACGTGTGAAATACTTTTTTGGTTAATTTTATATAAATACACCACCTTTTACTCAACTTTCAATTTAATCCTGAGTTCACGATTATTATAAAATATCCCAACCTTTAAAGAGTTTCAATTCGATACACTTTTTTTTTCCGGCCAGCAACTGATGACATGTCTCGCCGGAGCACGTGAAATGTTGTCACGCTCGCGTACACGTGTGATTTTTTTTATATATTTTACTTTTTTTCCACATCATATATTATATATAAAAAATAACAAAATTTTATATTATAAAATATTTTTTGAATGAAAAATACCATGGAAAAAAAAACGTTTTCCACCAAATTCAAAAGGGACTTGAAACGACACTCAAAACCATTAACAAAATCGCCCAATTTGTTAGTAGTTTTGAATGTCGTTTCAAAACACTTTTGAATATGGTGGAAAACATTTTTTTCCATGGTATTTCTCATTCAAAAAATGTTTTTTAATATAAAATTTTGTTATTTTTTATATATATAATATATGATGTGGAAAAAAATATAAAAAAGTAATTTCACACGTGTACGCCAGCGTGACAACATTTCACGCGCTCCGATGAGACACGTCATCAGTTGCTGGATGGAAAAAAAGTGTATCGAATTGAAACTCTTTAAAAGGTTGGGATTTTTTATAATAATAGTGACTACAACATAAATGACATTATGTGACATCAAAAAAGTGTTACTTAATATATATAAAGTGTTATATATTATAAATAGGTAACACTTTTAGGGCGTTGCACTTGCCCGTGTAACCTAAAGTCTGAGGTAACACTTTTTTTAATCTTTGTATCACTTTAAAAAAAAGTGTTACATTTTATATGTAACACCTATTAAATGTTACATCTGAACTATAAGTAGCATTTTCTGTAAAGAAAAAAAAAATGAAAAAATTGTAATTTTTGAGTTTTGATCCTTGTACCTCTTGGATTTAAGATTTCAACACCTACCATCTTGGCTAGTCCATTATATCTTATATGTTTTGGACATCAATTTTATTTAACTCATTATCAATATTTTTTTTCTTATTCATTTTTTAAATAGAACAATGGCGAATAATTAACACATATTAATGATAAATTTATTTCTTAATGAACTAAATTATTTCCTACCTATATTTCATTCAAATTTTTTAATAATATACTTATATCTAAAAATAAATAAATTATATATAGTTTATAGTTATATAATTAATATATATATATATATTTATTATGTAATAAATTATAGATAAATCTTATGTATATGAATTTTCGTAAATGTATATATATATTAATTATTAAGTAAGATTACTAAAAAATATAATACATTATTATACACTAGAGCATACTTAAATATCACTAATATATTTATTTTATAGTTAATAGTTATCAATTCAGTAGATTTTGTATAAGTAGCTTTATATATATATTTATATAAACTAAATGAACTAAATTCAGTCAAGTGTAATAAAAATAGACATATATGTTACACATATAAAAATATTACTTAAAAATATTACACATGTTAAAGTGTTACGTAGAACGTGTTACCTTTATAAAAGTGTTACCCAAGAAGTGTTACCTATGTGAAAGTGTTACCTAGATGTGTTACCTTTGTAAAAGTGTTACCGAAAAAGTGTTACATATTTAAAAGTGTTACCTAAAAAGTGTTACTTATTTAAAAGTGTTACAGATTTATAAAGTGTTACATAAAGTGTTATATAATATATAAATTATAAATATGTTACCAAAATGTGTTACATAAACTAAAAGTGTTACAATAAAATGTTACATAAAGTCATTTATGTTGTAGGATCAGGATTAAATTGAAAGTTGAGTAAAATGTGGTGTATTTATATAGAATTAACCAAAAAAATATTTCACACGTGTACGCCAGCATGACAACATTTCACACGCTCCGGCGAGACACTTCATCAGCTGCTGGCCAGAAAAAAAATTCAAAATGAAACTCTTTAAAATATTGTGATTTTTTATAATAATCATGAAGCTCATGATTAAATTGAAAGTTGAATAAAAGCTGATGTATTTATATAGAATTAACCCTTTGCCAAATAAATAATTATATATTTAAAAAAATGCATTACTAAAATTAAATCAATGAATAAGAAATTAAGTATTACAATTATATATATATATTAACTATTATTATTATGCACATATATTATTATTATTAATAAAAAATTAAGTATATTTTTATAATAATAATAATATATATAAATATCCGGAATAGTAATTATATATAATTGAGTTAATTCTATATAAATACACCAATTTTACTCAACTTTCAATTTAATTTTGAGCTTCACAATTATTGTAAAAAATCTCAACCTTTTAAAAAGTTTCAATTCGATACACATTTTTTTCGGCCAGCAACTGATGACGTGTCTCGCCGGAGCGCGTGAAATGTTGTCACGCTGGCGTACACGTGTGAAATACTTTTTTGGTTAATTCTATATAAATACACCACTTTTTACTCTACTTTCAATTTAATCCTGAGTTCACGATTATTATAAAAAAATCTCAATCTTTTAAAGAGTTTCAATTCGATACACTTTTTTTTTCGGTCAGTAACTGATGATGTGTCTCGTCGAAGTGCGTGAAATGTTATTGTTAATGAAATCTCTGCAACGGAAGCATTTATGTGGCTTTTAGGTGCGATTTCACTAACAATCAATCAAGAACAGTTTAATGGAACTGCAAAGTGCTTGATTACGTGAAGATTTCGGCACAGCTTCGCTGAGGCTAAGAAAACTTGTATTAAAATGAAATTTGGGCCCTATTTATAGGCAAATACATAAGCAGGTGGTGGCATACACTTTACCACGCTTCTTCTGAAGCTTACACGTGTTCCTAACCGCTTAAACAAGATAATTACAATGGAAAATTGGGTAAAAATGATGAAAATGGGATCCTGGTGATCTTCTTGAAAACAAGCGAGCAACAGTTCATTCCTGGCGACCAGCTCCTAGGGCAAGCAGGTGAGCTGCTCGCCCATTATGAGAATTACAACACCTGCTCGCCTATTATGAGCAAATAGGCGAACAGGTGAGCTGGGCAGGTGGTTGGGCGAGCAGGTGAGCTGCTCGCGCATTCCTCTCTTGTACTACTGCTCGACCATTTCTTGCTTGTTTGATGATTCTTCTTTTCTCGTATTGAACTCTTTTAGCTTTGCCCATAATCATCATGTTTGATTAGTTGTTTTGGGACACGTCATCCGGTATTCCCCTGATTACTTCCTTAATCATCTGGATTAGATTATTTCATCAACAATTGCCCCCTAGCTTGATGTTTGTTTGAATCTTCAAGAGAAAAACAATTATCGAGCTATTTGGGTTATCTGTGAAGTTTCCTCGTGATACAGAAGTAATCAAGGATTCCTCGTAACCTGCAAATATTTGGATTATGGATATAGTGAAAGACCCCCGTGGCCTCGTTAAAAACCTAGCCGTAAACCACCCTTGTGGATAAACCGGTCGTAGGAAAAAAGAGATACCAGGGTGTACCCTCATGTATCCATGCCCAAATGATGTAAAACACTAAAAATTTGGTTAGTGTATCCTTGGATTGTCAAGATTGGCGATCAACGACTTGGATCGATGTAGGCGAGCATGGGCGAGCAGCTCACTAGGCGAGCAGGTGAGCTGCTCGCCTGAAGGTGGCGACCAGCACATATGGCGAGTAGGTCAGCTGCTCGCATGTTTCGGCGAGATCTCAGGCACGGAATACGAAATGTCTCCCCTTAATTTGCGCGCCCTTTTTCAAATATTTAAATAATTGCGATCCGGTCCTTGGTTAATTACAAATAAGAGCTTCCTTCTTTTCTATAAATATCTCAATCTTAAACCCTCTTCACTTTCTTTTCGTTTCTCTCAAGCTTCGAACGAATTCTGGTGATTTCCATCTTCAAGCATTCGTTGCCATTGTACGAAGAAAAGGTGGGTTACTGATTTTTACTCTTTTGTTTATTTTCTTTCCTTCTATTCGTCGATTGCTTCCGATTGAAAATGGATTCGGGAGTGATTAGTCATGGGAAATCGCAATAGTTTCAGTCGTTCCTCGTCGTTCTTCGTCGGAGATTGAGTTTCGGGTTTGATTTCTGAGGTTTCGCCATTAACCGATTGGGTATTCGGATTTCTGATCTCGGAGCTTTCTCGTCGAAAAAAATGGCCTCGCCGCCGTCCCCCGGTGGTTCGCCGCCACGTAACCCAGAAAAATGGCCTATGGTGGAATCCCCTATCCAAGACTTGTGGGATTATTCGAATCTGGCACGAAATAAGGGCACAGGGAGTTTTGTAATTGGAATAGAGTCCCGGGAGCACGATCGGGCGGTGCAAGAACGAAGGTGAGCAACTGAGCTTGAAGATGAATGAGCTGCTCGCCAGGATCTTGAAACTCAAGGAGCTGCTCGCCCACCTGGGCGAGCAGGTGCAGCTGCTCGCCAGGAATCTTCATCAGCTACTCGTTGGGATGTTTCTACTGCTGCTCGCCCGGATAGGCGAGCAGGTGCAGCTGCTCACCAGAATTGTCTAAGTGCTGCTCGTCTGGTACCTGAAGGAGCTGCTCGCCTAGTCAGGCGAGCAGGTGGAGCTGTTCACCGGGTTAAACAAAGAGCTGCTCGCTCCAGGTGAGCAGAAGCAGCTGGTCGCCCACAGCCTTCAGATAGGGATTTGCGAGCGGCTCGTCGCGCTCAGACTGTTCAACATAAACAACCGGCTTTCCCTCCGCCTGCTAAAGAAGATTGCTATCAGCAGACGAGGATACTGAGGATGAAATTGATCCGGACGTCCGTTCAGCCATTCGTGTTGCCTTCGGGACCAGTACCGAGTCTCTTGATACTAAAGTTGTTCGTGAAACCCCTGAGGCTCGAGATCAGTCTGGTGAGGTTCCAGAAGAGATTAACCCTAACGAGGAGGATGCCGATTCCAAACTTGGAGAAGATTTCGAGCGTGATCCTGGGCCGAGTCAACAGGAGATATAGGATGACCTCGCCCGAATCTATTAACCTCCTGAGTGATTACTTGAACAGACGATTCCAGAGGGGATTGCACAGGATATGAGCTGGGT
The DNA here is from genome assembly GCA_026898435.1 of Prunella vulgaris. Taxonomy (NCBI): domain Eukaryota; kingdom Viridiplantae; phylum Streptophyta; class Magnoliopsida; order Lamiales; family Lamiaceae; genus Prunella; species Prunella vulgaris. The sequence goes on along the minus strand of JAPKLY010000020.1, from coordinate 1,933,040 downwards.
GGTATATCTGGATCAGTACCGGGATCAGTTCATTCGACCTCAGATTCCTCCTGTTCCGTATGAGAAAATGGTATACACTGCCACCACGCATCGAAGTTTGTTGACAGAGGATGACTTAACTGCTCTTCGAGATGAATACAAGATTCCGCTTGACATTCATCTATACGTTCCACGTGATTGTGAACGAGCTGATCGACCCCCACCGGGATGTACCGCGTTAAACATTGATATCCTCGAAGTCGGGTTCCCACTTCCGCTGCACCCGGTTATTGGCTAGTTTCTGATGGATATTAACCTAGCAATCACTCAGATTATACCAAATGGATGGAATAATCTGCTGGGTTTCTTGACGGTGATGGGGTTGGAGGGTTACTCCAATCGATTGATGGCTCCCGAGATTCATTACGCAATGATGATCTCGGTGTGCAGCGAAGAAGGATACAGATATTACTATTTAAAGGCCCGGGCAGGGATGAAGGTTGTGGAGTTGCTTCCCAATAAAGTTAAACGGTGGAAAGATCAGTTCTTTTTCATCGGAGGGGATTGGCGTGCTTCCACATCTTACACCGGCACTAGTGAAAGAATTAGGACCCCGGAAGAATATGGGAAATTGAGACATAAGTATCATTCTCCATGTGTTTTTCGTTCCGAAATTCACTAATGTAAACCTTGTTTCTTTGCAGGTCCGAGGCTTCCAAAGTGGGGACCGAAAGGAGTTCCTGATTTGTTTCTCTATGCGCTTTCCAACGCTTCTTACCACCGCGAGCCGTTTCGGACAGTGAAGCACTTGTCGAGCGACCACTGTAGACGAGTAGCCGACTTGATCACCAGTCCGCATCATCTCGCAGCCCAAGCTCCACTTCCAGCAGGTTGATATTGTCCACTTGCTAGTACTTCTCCAACTCGTTCATTTCTTTTTAACAAAAAGATTTTGTGACAGATCAGGAGTTACGGTCGCGATTCTCCCGGAGTTCCACGCTTTCTGCCGCTGAGTTCGAGATATTGACTCCGGATTGAATAGGCGAACGATGGATCCTCCAACAGAATTACTTCAGTTGCAGAAGAGGAGAGGGATCAAGCCTCCGACGCAATGGGCAGCTGTGCCACCTCCTGTTGCTCCTGTCGCCGATCCACCGGCTCGGAAGAGCCCACCTAAGAAGTCTTCCAAACAGTCAAGAAAAGGTGGCAGTTCTTCTGTAGGTGATGAAGGGAATGCCGATCAGCAGAAGAAGAAAAGTAAGACTACCGCAACCACCGGATTCAGCCGTCCACCTGCTGATCCCCAATCAGGGGATCGTCCCGACCCATCTCCGTCTCCTTCTCGCGGACCAGGCTTTCACCGAGATGACTCCTACCTTGGATGGGAATGGGAGATTCGGGAGTCGTAAGTCCCTATTCTTTCCCACTATTTTGCATTTGAATCATCATTTTGCTCATGCGATCGTTATTTTTTTCAGTTATCATCCAATCAATCATCCTTTTCGTTGTGATACACTTCATCAGGCTGCCTGTTCGAGGGTGTCGAGGTATATGGGTGATATTCCTGATCAGGACGTTCAAAGGGCCACTGAGTTCATTGCTCAGTCTTGGAGCAGGACAACCGACCACACGATCCATCAACAAGACGTGAGTGATGACTTGCTTATGGGCGGGATGTTTGCCAGCTCTGTTGCCATCACAATCCAGCGGGCCCTGGATCAGGTACTTGACCTCAAAAGGGCGAATCGCAAAGCTGAGGATGAGTGTGAAGAGAATAAAAAGGCTCTGAAGGCAAAAGATGATGAGTTGGCCCGAGCAACTCTTAAGATCAAGAGTACTCTGGAGTCTGAGAATAAAGCTCTTGCCTCAGTCAAGAAACTTCAGTACAGCAATCAGAATCTCAATGAATAATTAATTGTGGCTACTGAAGGCATTGCCCGTCTCAAGGCTGAGAATGCTGATGCGCATCAGAAGTATGGTGATTCCCTGGATCGGATCCTGGAGTTGGAGAAGGAGAAAGCTGCACTTCAGAACACGGTGGAGTGCATGTATCCGGAAGAGGAATTTGTGGAGCAGATGGGTGAATCAGCTAACTTCGGATATGTTTGTGTATACTCCGAAAGTATTCGAGCAATCCGTGCTGTTGAGAAAGAGGGGTCGGAGATGTCTGAGATGATGATGAGGAAATTATCAGACTTCCTTCGTGCCAATTCGCTGGCCAAGTCGCAGCCTCTTCCCCTGGCTGATTTAGTGGAGTCGGGACTTGACTTGGGATTTCTGGGAGAAGGATATACTATCGTCCGGCCTCAATTGCAATCACAATCAGCTCCTGACGCTCCCTCAACTGCTGCAGTCGCCGAGACTTCTTCCACCGCCCAAGAGACTGCTGATGTTGCTGAAGCTTCTCCCGAAGAAGGCCGTCAGGAGAGAGAGAACGAGATCACCATGTCTTACATCCAGACTTCTCCTGGCGACGATATAACGGCTCCCGGGGTCCCGCCGTCTGATGCTGCTCACACCACTGATTATGATTTTTGTTATATTTGCCTGATGTCTTATCTGTTTTAGACATCAGTTTTGCCTTTTGCTTTACTGCTTTGCGTTGCACTTTCATCTTCTGTCTTTTCAATTCAGAACGTTGCTCGAATCTTTTATTTTCTACTGTACTTATTTTTCTTCAATGAAGGATGTTTTTCCAATGCACTTGTTTTGTTTTTAATGAACTCTAATGAAATGCTATTTCTGTCTAACTGTTATATATCACATTTCGCCTCTGTTGGGTCTTTAATTCGTTTCGCTTCGCCTCTTCCTGGGCACGGGACGAATAAGACACTCGTGCGGAAATGGGCCATCAGGAAGCGTTCATTTCTTCCTTGGGAGCGTATTTACGTCCCTTTGGTGGACATGAAGTGTTGTCCCGGTATTACCGGGTACATCCACTCTGCTATCCTCCGGATCGTACGTGACGTCCTTCGGAGGGGCCTCGGATGCACACTCAAGTCCCTCTGTGTGTGGTCTTTCGGGGCTTCACGCTCGGTTCTTATTCGGGAGTAATTAGGCATTTTAAAGCCGTAACCTTTCAACCAAGAAGAGCGTTGGCATGCTTGTGATCTTACTGGTGCTGGACGTACAGACATCGTACAATGCCATTGTCTCTGCACGAAGAGCATGCTCGACCAGCAGAGTCGGAGCTCTAACTGGAGCGCATTTCGACCCTCTGTAGCCACTTGTTAGTTAGGCAATTTCAGTTAGACTGCGACCTTCTCAACAAAAGACCGTCTATAGCATTCATAATCTATTCTGGAACAAAATGTACATTTACATCCTCTATTGGTAAAATTTCTTCAAGTGAGCAGCATTCCACGTGTATGAAGATGGTATCCCGTCCAGGTTTTCCAACTCGCAAGTCCCATTTGACCAACTTCGCAAAACACGAAATGGTCCCTCCCAGCCTGGTCCAAAAGTTCCGGATGGAGTGGATAGAATTTTCTGCAAGACTAGATCTCCTTCTTGGAAACTGCTGGCCTTGACTCGCGAATTGTAATACCGGGTAGCATATTGTTTGCATGCAGCGTTACGTACTTCTGCGGCCGTTCACTTTTCTTCGAGGAAATCTTTTTCGATCGCAATGACTTCGTCATTTTTCTTCTCATCGTACATACAAACTCACCATGTTGGATTCTGCAACTCCACTGGTACCATTGCTTCGACGCCATACACCATTGCGAATGGAGTCTCGCCCGTGCTTGTTCTGAATGACGTGCGGTATGACCACAACACTTCCGGGAGTTCTTCCCACCAGATTCCTTTTTTCTCTGTCAGACGAAGTTTCAACGTCCGCTTGATAATTTTGTTGATAGTTTCGACCTGGCCGTTGGACTGTGGGTGATACGGGGTCGAGTAATACTTATTGATTCCCCAAGTATTACAGAACTCTCGGACTTTCTTTTTGTTGAATTGTGGCCCATTATCGGTTACGATTGATCGAGGTAAACCGAATCTGCATATCAAATTTTTCCAGATAAAATTGATCATTTTCTCCTGGGTGACTGTCACCAGCGATTCGGCTTCGGCCCATTTGGTGAAGTAATCCACGGCAACCACGGCAAACCTCACACTTCCTTTCCCAGGTGGGAATGGTTCGATGATGTTAATACCCCACTTGGCAAACGGCCAAGGACCGTAGACTGCTTTCATCTCTTGTGGAGGAACATGAATGTTGGGGGCGAACACTTGGCATTGCGGTACTTTTTTGCAAATGAAATAGCGTTGTCTTTCAGGGTAGGCCAGTAATACCCTTGCCTCATGGTTTTGTGTGCCAATGCTCGTACTGCAACATGGCTTCCGCATATTCCCTCGTGGATTTCTTCTAGAATTTCTAATCCCTGCTTTCTTGAGACGCATTTGAGTAGGGGTGATGAAAATCCTCTCTTGTACAAATGGCCGTCGATCATCACGTAATGTGCTGCTTGCTTGACTAACCGAACTGCCGCCAAAGGATCTTCGGGCCGTTCTCCCAAGGTCAGATACTTTCTCAGATCTTTTCTCCAGTCGTAATCTTCTTCGTCCATCTCCTGCCCCCCATTCAACGTTTGATTTATCTGGTAATCAAAGGTTGAAGGATTATCAAGCCGGGTGATGACGACTTCCGTCCGTTGCCCCCTGGCTGGATGCTAATCGGGCTAAGGCGTCTGCTTGAGTGTTCTCGAGTCGAGGTATCTGTTCAATGTATGCTTGCTGAAACATCGATATCAGATGAGCCACTATCTTCTGGTATAGGATCATGTGTTCGTCTTTGGCTTCGAATTCTCCTTGGACTTGAGAAACTATGAGTTGTGAATCGCCGAAAATCTGTACCCTCTTAACCCCGATTGCCAATGCAAATCTGAGTCCGGCAATCAGCGCCTCGTACTCAGCTTCATTGTTGGTTGCCAGGAAAGCAAATCTTATTGCCAACGTGAACACCTGTCGGCCAGGGCTTATTAAAACCACTCCTGCCCCCGACGCCAAGTTGGTAGACGAACCATCTACATACAGGTGCCACAGATGTTCGAGATCCCTTGTCAGTTTAGATGGATAAGTCAGCTCTACAATGAAGTCGGCCAGAGCTTGTCCCTTGATGGCCGTTCTCATTGCGTACGTGATTCTAAATTGGCTGATTTCCAGTGACCATTTTAGCAATCTTCCCGCGGTATCAGGGCGATACAGAATCTGTCGTAGTGGGAACGTTGTAAGCAGCTCTACCTGATGATCGTAGAAGTACGGCCGCAATTTGCGTGTGCTCATGACCAATGCATATGCCAGTTTCTCCGTTGGAGAATATCGGACTTCGGCTTCGTGTAGAGCCTGACTGACGTAGTAGATCGGGGAATGGAACTTACCTTCGGCACGTACCAGCACCGAACTTATTGCTACCTCAGACGCAGCGAGGTAGAGATAGAGTTTTTCTCCATGAATTGGTTTGGATAAAATTTGTGTGTTACCCAGATACTCCTTGATCTGCTCAAACGCTATCTGGCAGTCTCTTGTCCACACAAAATTATCCTTCTTCTTCTTCATGGTCTCGAAGAATGACCAACATTTATCTCCAGAACGTGAGATAAAATGATTCAATGTAGTTAAACACCCTGTAAGACGTTGAACTTTTCGAACTGAATCAGGAGGCTGCATATCAATTATGGCTTTGACCTTGGTTGGATTCACCTCTATTCCGCGCTGACTGACCAGATGCCCCAGAAACTTTCCCGAATGAATTTTGAAACTGCTTTTCTTCGGGTTAAGCTTCATGTTGTAGGCGCAGAGTATTTGGAACGTCTGAGTGAGGTGTTCAAGATGGTCTTCCTTACGCAAGCTTTTCACGACTATATCGTCCACATAGACTTCAATTGAGCGGCCGATATGTTCATCAAACATCTTGTTCACCAATCGTTGGTAAGTGGCTCCAGCGTTTATTAAACCAAATGGCATCCTATCCCAACAGTAAAGATTCTTGTTGGTATAGAATGCGGTATGCTTCTGATCGTCAGGGTGTAGCGCTATCTGGTGATATCCTGCGAAGGCATCCATGAAAGTCATGAGCTCGTGCCCTGCAGTGTTATCGACCAGATGATCAATGTGGGGAAGTGGAAAGTTGTCCTTCGAGCAGGCGTCATTCAGATCAGTGAAGTCAATACAGAGTCTCCATGTGTCATTGGGTTTACGAACAAGGACAGGGTTCGCGACCCATTGTGGGCACAAGGCTTCGTGTATCAACTTATTGTCCAGCAACTTCTTGACTTCAGTTGTTAGTGCTTCATATTTCTCAGGCCCAAACTTCCATCTCTTTTGGCGGATTGGTCTGTGTGCTGGATCAATATTGAGTCGATGACAGACATGTTCAGCTGGGATACCTGTCATATCTGAATGAGACCATGCGAAGACGTCCAAGTTATCTTTCAAGAAAGTTGTTCTGAACGGCTCCGGCAGTTCAGATCCGATGAAGAGTTCTAGATCTTCTTTATCTGGATAGGCCTGGATAGATGTTAACTCTTCCATCGGTGTGACACATTTTCGCTTCTCTTTCCACCTCGGATCCAGAATAGGTCCGTCCACGTTTAGTTCATCTTCAATCTCCATCGGTTCACCTTCGAGCCTAGGTTCAAAATCTTGGCTGAGTGGGCATTCATCTGGGTGTACGCCTCTGAGATGCCCCTCAGGCTCTGATTTCCCTAGAACTCGTACAACATGATTGTGTGCACTCTCTAGTACGGGAACTAGGTTATCAACCTCCATTGATTCCGCTTCCGCTTGGGAAGCACTCAATGCCTCTGGTTCCAGTTCAGCGTGTGGGGGAGGACTTTCAATCACGTGTACATAGGTGACCGATGGCGCGTTCTGAAGTAAACATTCACGAGCTTTCTTTTGGTCGCCCTTTATTGTGCCAGCTACGTTTGGTGTCGGGAATTTGATACAGTAGTAGTAAGTCGAACAGGCAGCTTTAAATTCATGTAAAAAAGGTCGGCCGAGGAACCTATTATAGGAGGATGACTGGTCTACAACGAGAAAATCTGCTTGCCTCATCATTCTCCTATCGGGATCGTCGACCGATACAAGTTCAACAGATAGACGTATAGTTCCTAGGGGAATAGTGACAGCGTCTCCGAATCCTATAATCCTGTGATTACAATTTCAATGTAGGATTCGTAGTCCCCTATCTGATCTAGAGTACTCTTGAACAGGATATTCGTATATGCTCCAATGTCGATCAACAGTCCGTGAACTCGTGCATTCATGATGTTCGCGCTGATGACCAAGGAATCATTGTGTGGGGTCATGATTCCTTCCAAGTCCTTCTATGAAAAAGTCAGCTCTGCAGTGGGCTTGGTAGAGGGTCCTGCCTCGGTCTCCTTTATCTGGTCGATAGCGCGCAACTCTGCTTTCTTCTGCCTCTTCGACGGAGGTGGCCTCCCATCTGTACATCCGCCGGCTCGGCCAACCTCGGGCTCCAAAACAAAAACATCCCGCACTGGACCTGGCGGGGGAGTAGGGCTTGCTGTTCCTGCCGGCGTCTCGGTCTGGCTCCTTTCTCATTCTCGCTGTCTTCTCCATTCGCCCTTCGTTCGGGCATACGCGGTCTTTTTCCAGAGGCTCGCTTTACAAACTCTGCCAACTTACCATCCTCGTAAAACCTCCACAACTGTCTCAAGAGATCCTGACATTCGCTTGTGAAATGTCCCGTTGCTTGATGATAGGCACAATATTTGTTCCTGTTTGTTCTCCAGGGATCCACCTTGAGCTTTCTTGCTGGTGGTAGTTCTCAAATTCTCTTGACCACGTTGAAAAGCTGGTTAATGGACACGGTCATAACTTGGTTCAGTCTTTCTGCCAACTCGGTTCCTTCGAATGATTTCAAATTCTTGGGGGTTCGGTATCTTCCCCCACTCCCCTTGACTGGGGCTGTCGCCTTCGGTGCTTCCTTAATTTCTCCCATGGACTTCTTCAGTGCTTCTTGCATGGCCACATATATCCCGACCTTGTTCTGAAACTCCGCATAAGTTGTCGGACACGCAAGCTGCATTTCTTTCCACAAATCTGACCCTTTCTTTAAACCCGCCATTGCGGTAATCACGTTGGTATCTTCGCTAACTAGCTCTCCCTCTAATAAAATCTTGCCAAACCGTTCGAGGAATTGCTGATCGGATTTCTTCGGTTCCTGGGCAAGATTCGCCAGTCGTTGCTTCTGGGTGAAATAGGATGCTGCTCCAGAAAAATATAACAAAAACTCTCGGCTCAATTGCATGAAAGATGTAATCGATACAAGAGGCATCGGTGTGCATGATCTCCAAGTGTAAGAGGAAAGTTCCTACACTGGGTCTCATCAGACGCTCCCATAGAAATCATGTAATCTGTAAACTTGGACACGTGCACCTTCGGGTCTGACGTTCCTTTGGTCTACTTCTGGAGCTCTACTGGGTGGTCGATAGGCCGTCACGGGCTGGCCGTGCGACCTGTACTCCCGTCGTTCAACAGGCCTACTTTGCGGAGTACCATGACTTAATTCGTCCATCATGCTACGTGCTCTTCCTCCTTGCGGGCCCAAACGGTCTGCCATCCGTGGTCCCAAGAGGTTCGTCTCCATTTGCTTTCCACGCTCCTCACGTCTTCTCATTTGTTCACTGTCAGCCTCGGTCTCTGGGGGACGCTGATCGACCCGTTGAAGAACGAGCCTCTGATCAGGTTGAGTGCCAGAGGGACCAGTTGCACCTTGCTGCTGCTCTTTCAGCACTCTACAGAGAACCGTCACACGTGATATGTCTTCAGGGTTCTGCAAGAATGAGAGCAGTTCAGATAACCCCTGCATATAGTTCTGTCCCACTTGAGCTGCTGGAACTCCAGTTGGTTCAGCTTGTTGTCGATTTCCGGCAACACCCTGAATTGCCGTTGAATGTTCAGGTGCTGGGGTTCTCTGATTTGGCTGATCGTTATTCCTCCCATGAGATGCCATCCTTGGTTGTGAAACCTCCCTCAAATTTTGCGTAATGTTAGCTCCTTTCCACAAAGCAGGTTAAGCTGTTGTGCTGTTGAATCACCAAATGGCCGAACAGCTGAAAACAGGCGAGCAGCAGTTCTGGCGAACAGCTGAGTTGCACAGGTGAAAAAACAGGCGACCAGGTGTACAAAACGGCGACCAGGTGTTCAAACAGGTGACCAGGTGGGTTTTCTTCATGCCTTCAAGCGAACAACTTGTGCTCCTTCAAACCTTCAAGCGAGCAGGTTGTGTTCCTTCAAGTATTCAAACGAGCAGGTCGTGAATCTTCATCCAGAATGTGAATTTTGCAGTTTCCACTCCAGAATTCAACAAAATCCAGCAATCGAAGGTTCAGGCCCTGCTTCTAGAGCCAAATTGTTAATGAAATCTCTGCAACGGAAGCATTTATGTGGCTTTTAGGTGCGATTTCACTAACAATCGATCAAGAACAGTTTAATGGAACTGCAAAGTGCTTGATTACGTGAATATTTTGGCAGAGCTTCGCTGAAGCTAAGAAAACTTGTATTAAAATGAAATTTGGGGCCTATTTATAGGCAAATACATAAGCAGGTGGTGGCATACACTTTGCCACGCTTCTTCTGAAGCTTACACGTGTTCCTAACCGCTTAAACAAGATAATTACAGTGGAAAATTGGGTAAAAATGATGAAAATGGGATCCTGGTGATCTTCTTGAAAATAGGCGAGCAGCAGTTCATTCCTGGCGACCAGCTCCTAGGGCGAGCAGGTGAGCTGCTCGCCCATTATGAGAATTACAACACCTGCTCGCCTATTATGAGCAAATAGGCTAGCTGGGCAGGTGGTTGGGCGAGCAGGTGAGCTGCTCACCCATTCCACTCTTGTACTACTGCTCGGCCATTTCTTGCTTGTTTGATGATTCTTCTTTTCTCGTATTGAACTCTTTTAACTTTGCCCATAATCATCATGTTTGATTAGTTATTTTGGGACACGTCATCCGGTATTCCCCTGATTACTTCCTTAATCATCTGGATTAGATTATTTCATCAACAGTTGTCACGCTGGCGTACACATGTGAAATTACTTTTTTATATTTTTTTCCACATCATATATTATATATATTAAAAATAACAATTTTATATTAAAAAATATTTTTTGAATGATTATTAATACTATGAAAAAAAAAACTTTTTCCACCATATTCAAGAGGGACTTGAAAAAACTGTGCTAATTGTACCGAATATCAAAACCATAAAAGGTGATGTATTTATATAGAATTAAATGGTGATATTCGGTACCATTAACACAGTTTTTTCAAGTCCCTCTTGAATATGGTGGAAAACATTTTTTTCCATAGTATTTCTCATTCAAAAAATAATTTTTAATATAAAATTTTGTTATTTTTAATATATATAATATATGATGTGGAAAAAAATAAAATATAAAAAAGTAATTTCACACGTGTACGCTAGCGTGACAACATTTCAATCGCTCTGGCGAGACACGTCATCAATTGCTGGCCGAAAAAAAATGTGTATCGAATTGAAACTCTTTAAAAAGATTGAGATTTTTTATAATAACCGTGAACTCAAAATTAAATTGAAAGTTGAGTAAAATGTAGTGTATTTATATAGAATTAACCAAAAAAGTATTTCACACGTGTACGCAGCATGACAACATTTCACGCGCTCCGGCGAGACACGTTATCAGTTGCTGGCCGGAAAAAAAAAAAGTGTATCGAATTGAAACTTTTTAAAAGGTTAGGATTTGTTATAATAATCGTGAAACTTATGATTAAATTGAAAGAAAAGTATTAAATAATTAAAGAATTTCTTTTTTACATGTGGTTCAATCACATGATTTACAAATATTTTTCCACAGTTACATAGCTGATTAAAATCAATTCATATCTTCCTTAATTATTACCACAGTCTTGTTCCAACATTCAGCTAGCTAGGATATATACCTCCTCTTAAGATCCTCAACATCAACTCTCTCCGCATCAGGCCTCAAGCTAATATTCCCCGCACAAAGAGCAGCAAAATAAACCCCAACAGCGGCAGCAACGGCGGCGGCATAATTACCGGTGGCGATGACGAGGAGAAGCAGCTGCATAGAAGATAAGATAGTCGCAATGCACGTCATGACGTGGCCGCTTAGCCCCGCTATCAATCCCGTTTTACAGTAAACGGCAAAGTCTTCACAGTTGTTCGTCCACTTGTCGTAGCGGCCGAAGCCGCCGCCGACAAGATGCTCGGCTCGACGGACGACGACTTCGTCGGGGTCGGCGCGAGTGATCGTGCAAGTTCCGCCTCGCAGTCGTGCGAGGAATCGAGGCGGCGTGACGCCGTATTCGAAGCGGTACAATGTGCCGCCGGCGAGGAAGCAGTTGACGCATGAATAGGAGACCAAGTGCTCCGGGATTCTGCAGGTTCGGCATGGGACGTAGCTGTTGCGGCGGCCTCCGCGGACCCACCGCATGATCATTGATAACTTGCTTTTTCTGCCTCGTCTTCTGACGTGGACTACTTTATCGTTCCCCACGTAGATGCCTGCATGGAGTAATTTTTCTATATATAATTACTGAAATCAGGAAAATTAAAAAAAATTAATTCGTCACAATCTTTCAATTAATTGAGATCTAAATTGAAAAAGATATTAGCGTGGTGATAAAATTTAAAAGTTTAGATTGAATTGCAAAAAAAAATATATGTAGACCATGATGGGCGTAGGCTAAATTTCGCCACGTGTAGATGTGATCCCCTGGTTTGAGGCAGCTCCTTTCGATTCTTCAATCGGGTTTACATATTAAAAGGGAAAATACAATTAATCAGCCATCGAAACAATACTAATTGAAACTGAATTAAATGGAGATAGATATGATTTCTGTGTTTCATTTACGTGCTAACCTCTGTGAGAGCAGACCCATGTGATTCTAATTTCTGTGTCAATTTCTTAATTAAGAAGTGAATTTTAATTTGGGAATGAGATTTATATATATATATATATATATATATATAATCGGAGTATTAAATGGAGCTTTGGAGGACACAACATTAATTCCCCTATATATACAAAACCATCTCACAATGACATATATATATATATAATAAAATAGCATTTGCATGCATTAATTACGCGTAGAGTTATTTGAAAGGAAATTATCCGTAGGGTTATCATCAAAGCCACCGCATAATAATAGTATAATATAAGAAATCAACATCCTTAGATATATATTACTCATGCATGCATGTTTAAATATTGAGTAAGTCTATTGTGCACAAGTTACACCGTGCAACTCAAGTTCATTTTTAAAAAGTTGTATAATTTATTACTGAAAAGTTACACAAATTATTACTGAAAAGTTAAACCGTTAAAGATACATTTTCAGTAATATTTTGTGTAACTTTTTAAAAATGAACTTGAGTTTGCACGACGCAACCGGTGAATACAAGAGTAAGCCTTAAATATTATATTAATCGAGCTAGCTAGCCATGAGACCAATAGCCAAAACATCAAGTTTCTTTTATTATAAGTATACATATGAGAGCCAATTATATTGTTCTTTTGATCGATCATAAAGATCAAAAAGTAAAGCAAACAACAATCAAGTCATGTTGTAATACTTGACGACAGCTGTATATCAGAAAGGATGATTTCTTTTTAAAGTTAGTATCGATAGCTGTATACTTGAGTCTTTTAAAATTAAAAAAACATCACCGAACTAACATGTATTTAGAATTAATGGGCCTATTTTTAAGAGGTAATATAGGTATGGCCCTCTTATAGTTTCAATAATTGGGCCTTAGCCTATTGGATTTTATTTAGGCCCAGGTTATATGCACCCTCAAGTGTTCTAAGTACACACACTCTGATATAATATTACTTATAATAATATGTAAAATAACAAATATACCCTCTATGACTTAATAAATAAATACACCCACCTAAATTTATTTTTCCCAGCAATTCGTCCACGTGAAGGAGTCTCTTTTTTTGGCCTCATTTTCTCCTTAATCAAACTGCTTCAGATCGAAACCCCTATTCTCAAACAGGAAAAATGCAATGGATTGGGTCCATTTGATCGAAGCCCTCCTGATTTTCCTCGAAGAGATGCAAAATGGGAGTTTAGGATTGGAGACGTCCATGTCCCTGAGTCCCTCGGAGCTCCATCTCATCTTCCAAAAGATCCATTTCCTACTCGAAGACTGCACCAGAGATGGCGCCAGGCTGTGGATGCTAATGAAATTGGAGGAGGTATCAACGCATTTCTGTGTTCTAATGAGAGATGTTGCGGTGGCGCTGGATGTTCTGCCACTGTGGGGAAATATAGAAAATAATTAAAAGAAGAAGAAAAATTGGTTGCAGTCTTGGAGGAAGGGGAGGGAAAATTCACGTTGGAATTTTCAGGAGAAAAGAGGAGGGGATGAGAGAGAGGGGTGCAGGCCGTAGGGAAAGAAAGAGGAAAAAGAATTAGGGTTTTAAAACAAGGGTATATATGATAATTTAACATAGATATATTATTTTTATAATATATATGTTTTTATGTGTGTGCATTATTAACATATGTGGGTGCATATAACCTGACCCTTTTATTTAAGCCCACGTTATTGACACTAGCCTTTTGGGAAATCCAATACCCTAAAAAATATTCGGCATTTTCATTTGAAATTTTTACAAATTTTCGGCAAATATTTTGAACATTTTTTCATTTTTACAGTATGTTCAGAAAAAATATTGAATTTTTTTTAAAAATATTACCGAACAAAAAGTAGTTAATTTTCCAAAAAGATAATGTATTCATTGTGTAGTAGTGTATATCCCATAAAAGCTAATGCGAATAACTTGAATTTTTTTTTTTTATCAGAAAATAAATACTTTTATTCCTGGGGTATAAGAGATACCCCAAAAGTATTAAATCCAGTAATACAAAAAGATGTTATCCACACATAGCACACAAAACACCCACCCTTTTCCTATCCATACAAGAATTACTAATCAGGATTGGAAGTAAAATTATAATAATAATTACTTGTCCAACATCTATACGAAATATGACGGTAATTCGACTTCTTTACTTGATGCCAATTCCACGCTCTTATTTTTAACTCCTCCAGTAATTCCAAGGTATGCGAATAACTTGAAATTTTATTTAAATTTAGGCTATGCTTGTTTATTATTTGAACAATTTTTTTTGCTTTAACTTTTCCAAATTAATAACTCAGAGGATTTTTTTTTTGTTACAATTTAAATTAATTTGACATTTTTTTAAAGATGTTCGATATTTATAACACATTTTATTTTAAAATTTTTAGAATTAATAAATAATAATACAAATATTGATATGATAAAATATACTCCATATATATGGTTTGATGAGGTCATATCCTTTATTTATACTCCAAAATAATATTTACGAAGTACTTTTTTCATTCCACGATTATTCAAATATTTATGATTTATTTTAAAATTATTTGTACATTTTAAAAATAAAATATTAATTTATGTGCGCATTAATTAAAAAATATGCATATTTACTCATATTTTATTATCTTATAAAAATATATTTTTGTAGGAAGATGTGCCTTTATAAATGTGCAAATAATTTTGAGATGGAAGGAATAGTTGTTAAAATCTAAATATTTAATACTTCTTTTTAATAGTATATGATTTAATAGGAAGATGTGCATTTATATATGATTTAATATTTAGTGTTATTTTTTCAATGAAAACTTTATATGAATATAAATTAAATAAAATGAAATATTCTTACACGTGTTACAATCCTAAAGTACCCTTCAATTCACATTTTCTCTTAGCAATTAATATTTTCTCAATAGGAAAATGAATGTATTTTTCTTCCATTTTTTGTGGTTGTAACTTTAACTTTACTACAATTTGCTTCTTCCTTACTTTTGGCGACCATGGTTGATTTGGATCTCACCTCGACACAGAGTATACACCACTTGATGAGTTGTCACTTGTCAACACTTCTTGTGGTTTTTAGTTTGTTTGTCTATTTTTTGTTGCAAGCATATATATAAAATTTGCATGATTCATTCACAATATATGAGATTCGAAAACAAAAAATATAGAATTATAATAAAATATGATTATAATATTTTTAAGAAAAGTTATACCCACTTTTAATAAAAATATTATTCTATTTTATTTAAAACTTGTCTCTCATACCATTTTCTCTCTATATATTGTCGACAAGAATATTTTGTAGCTCTTTTTTTATATGTAATACTTAGGCTATGTTTTAAAAGCGGAAGCGGAAGTTGACCCGGCCATCTTAATATTTTTGGTCGGATCGGGTTCAACCGGGTCTAATCATTTTTAAAGCGGTTGAACCGGTGTGACATCATAAATACATAATATATAATTATATATTTTTATATATATTTTTTCTAATAAAATTATATATCTTAAGAATAAATTTTATTAAAAAAATAAATTAAAGTTAGATATTATTTCGGAGGAGGGTGGAGATTTAGAGTTAGATATTATCTCGGAGGAAGTAAAACTATATCTATTATCTAGGGTTATGAATTAAAATTAGACATTATATTATTAAATTATATTTAATATGCATTATATATATATAATTAATTTAGTTAATTTTGTGTAAAAAAATATCATTTAATTAAAAAATTTGTCAAAGCGCCGTTTCGGCCGGTTCAATGAGCGACCGGTCCAACCCGGTTTTTACCGCTTTTGAGCGCTTTTCAGTCGCTTTTGAAAATGTCCGGTCCAACGTACTAAAGCGGCCCAGAGAGGTATCTGAGTAGCGGTCGGACCAGTCCGACCGGCAGGTCCGATCCGCTTTTTAAAACACAGTACTTAGGGTGTGTTTTGTTTAATGGACTAAATAGTCAATCCCCCAACACAGAATTATTTCTACCAAAAACACACCCTTAATGGATAGTAAGGGATTGAGTCGATTAAAATTTTATGTTTAATATAATCTTAGTGTCATGTGCACCAGATGCACGGTGCGCTGTGCAATTTTAGTTCATTTTTAAAAAATTACACAAAATACTATTAAAAAATCACACATGTTATTACTGAAAAATGAATCTTTAATGGTGTAACTTTTCGTAATAATTTGTATAATTTTTTAGTAATAAGTAATGTAACTTTTTAAAAATACACTTGAATGACACGGTGCAATTGGTACATAAGAGACTTACTCTTAAATATAATAAATAAATTTGGTTACAGCTAAAATCAATTGCAATCTAGTCTACAATTTCGAATTATGTTAATATATATATTTCTGGGCAATAGCAAACTTACCCATGGGTTTAAATTGTAAAGAAAAAAAAATAGTTCACAAATTTATGTATGCACTATATGCATGAGTGATTTTTATTTAAATATTTTATTTTGAAAATAGATTATTGATGGATATAAGGAATATAAAATATTTTTTTATTATTGAGATTTATATTTATTTGATAAAATTTATTATGATTTTTAATATGTGTAATTAATTTGTTAGAATTTCACTTAATATTATAAGGGTATGTTTGGTTCGTAAGATAAAAGTATCTATCCGTTAAAAATATGCATAATTTCAACGGATAGATACTTTTATCTTATGAACCAAACATACCCTAAGGAGTTTATTTATCATTGTAAAGAAGTTGTGAATTGAAATTATTGGGTTCATTCTTGTTCCGTGATTTAATAATTGTTATAGTATTTGTTTTATAAATCAATGAATTAATGATAATAATACGAAGATCACATTTTTTTTGGTATCTATAAAATTGAATCAACGAATTTATGATTGTATCACTCTTCTCAGTGCACCATTTAAGAAAGTATAACATGTTTTCAAGTGAAAACGCGACAAGAATGCGCGTTTGACAAACCAAGCGCATCTGACCAACTTTGTTTCTAAGAACAAGTTAGCAATGACTAAAAAATAACTCACTGATTGCAAGAACAATTTAATAATATCTTAAGGACAAGTTTAAACGGTACTCGAAAAATAAGTTAGTAATACACTAAGGTGTTGCATGATAGGTTGTATAAATGATATATTACACATTTTTATCTTGGATGTTAGTTGCTTGGTAGGACTTACAAATATAGTATTAACCCATTTGTTATCTTGGTGATCCGGTAATTGGCCGCCCCATAATACCATTTTTCACTGTAGCCTTCTGAATAAATTGTTTGCCCAAATAGGTAAGACAAATCTTTCTTGGTTCAACAATGTTTATCCCTCCAAATTTTTTGGCCACTTTGAATTGAAAAAGAAGTCCTTCGCTCTCTCAATTTGAATTCAATTTCGTCTCTCTCTCGTACTAAATTTGTACGGTCTATCAAGCAATACTATAAAAATTATACTAATTTTTGTATCATCTACCAAGTAATGACAAATAAATAATATAACTTATTTATCAAGTAAAAATATTATTAAAATCAGTATTAATAACTCAGTCATATTATAATCTCTCCTATTTTATTACATACTGTCAAACATCACCCAACTATAAAAAGTATATAATTTACCGTGTAACAATTTGTTTTAAAATAATTAAAATAAAAATTAGACTTAAAATCGAAATAATAGTATATACTATGTACCCCAGGCACTCTAGAAGTTATCTAAACTTAATTAATTAAACATATCACAATTCCACAATGCATTTAATATATGTCCCTTTTTGCTTGAAAAGAGGTGAGCATGATAGGAAGTTCATAATGATTTCTTTAAATATAATTAGGGTTTTTTATATTATAAAAACAACAATGCAACATGTTGATTGGTATTTATAAAAAATAAAAATGGAAGATAAAGCAAAGGTGATTAGTATGAACTATGAAGTACGTTTAGTAAAGCTTAAGATCCAAATGCTAATAAAATGAGAATTAAATTAAGCATAAGACTTGCATAATCTTATGTGAGTAGAGTGTAAATATATTAACACTTTGAAAAAAATAATATTAATTTGTAGTTATTTATAAACTATCTCACAGTGAGCCATTTTGTGTAAAATTTTGTCCTTTTTCTTGTGAGAGTTTTAGATAAAATATCGATGATACAAACACAGGCCTACTATGTATATGTATCTTTATTAATTTTTTTTTTATAATAAATATTCAAGTTTATAAAATTTAGTTAATATTTATACAAATCCACATAAGTGAAATGCGTGAAATTGGCGTACCAAATAATCAAATATACAAGTTGAATTTTACTTGCATGACTGTTTTAAAATTCTATAATTTTTTTTAAAATTACGTATTTTCAAAAATTATAAAAGATAGGTTTTAAAAATAATTAATTTTAGAACAGTCACGATATATTCCATTATAATAAATTTTTTGATTATCAACTAATTATTACTATTATTTAATTTAACTTATTGGTCAGATAATACTGCGAAGACGATATAATAGCATACACGCATATTCATACTATTCGGCCAATGCAGAAGGATATTCCCTGATCTAGAATATTCTACAGTTGGCCAATAAGCATCCGCCATCTGTCTTCGATACAAGACAAATAAAAATGTCACTTCAAACATACTTGGAAAATTCAACAATAAAAGTGTTTTCGGTTTCCAACTTTGTCAAAATCAACTTTAATGTGATGCCCATGTGATTCATCATATTGTCGACATGCATGTTTTTTGAGGGAGTTAATTACCTCTAAAAAAAATTAGGAGTTAATTATGCTATGATTCAATATTAGGAGTTTTTTTTTTAAAGGTAGGAGTTTAAGTTTTTAGTAATACATCCAATTTATATGATAATCATACATGGGTACATGGAGTTGAAGCTGATTAAAATTTCAAACTAAACTATGTTGGATAGTTAATACTACCTCTGTTCCAAAAAAAATTGCGATATTTTTCTGGGCACAGATTTTAAGAAAAAATATAATGAGTAGAATGTGTATGGTGGAGATTGTGAGGTAAAGATTTTAAAGGTGGAGATTTAAAGAAATATTTTCATTTTGAGAGTATGCAAACTTTGTGGGACAAACTAAAAAGGAAAGTATGCAAACTTTTGTGGGACGGAGGTAGTAGTTCGAGATTACTCGGAAAAAATTTACTTGAGTTTGATTTGTAACGCAACATTAAGCAAAATCAACATAAATAATCATATCATTAGCTTGTTTCCAGATCTAAATCCTATCAAAATCAGGGACCGTTTGGTATAATGGTAAAAAATGGAAAATGTATAGGAATAGAAAGAGTATGCAATGAAAATCATAATTCTCATATAGCTGAATTATGATTAATTCTTTAATTTTTTGGAATCAAAGTCATAGTAAAATTATTTTAAAAATACACTATAACTTTAATTACTATTATTCACTTTGAAAAGTCACCAACCAAATACCACCTTAACGAAACAAACGAAAATACTGAAATTTTCTCATCAGTCGCATTCGACCATGGAATCTAGAGTCTGAAAAATAACTGTCCGACAGTATATCTAATGCTAAAATGTCAGTTAATTTTATGACTCTATCAAAAATTTTCCGATTCTAACATATCATTGTCAAAATATGACAATATAAATAATTTTGGCAGTAAATTGGAGTATTGTAACAGGGGTGGCAAATGGGCCGGGCCGGCACTGGCCCACCGGGCTGTTAGTATTTTACGGGCCGGGCCGGGCCCGACCCGGTACCAATCGGGCCTACATTTTATCGGCCCAGTCTGGCCCTATGCGGGCCACCGGGCCAAAATAGCCCATTACTTAATAATTAAATTTGAAATATATTATTTATATTTATTATTTTTAGCATGTAAAAATAATAAAGATATTTTGATAGACACTAAATTATAATCCCAAAATATTTTTAATATTAATTTAAACATAAGGAAACACACACTCAAAGAATATATATATATATATATATATATATATATATATATAATTAATGAAACTAATCAATAAGATTCTAATTATATATATTATTAATGAACTTGAAAAATGAAAACACACACGTTTAGAACCTGAAAACAAACAGGGGAACTAAACTCATTTTGAAAAATTCTAATTAATAAATATTAGTTTATTGAAACTCAATTCATTTTGGTTAAAAATCAAACATTAATAGAATTAAACTAAAAAAAAAGTTAAAAATTATAATTAGGAATTTAGGGTTTGGGTAGTGTTTTGTTTTGAGCCTTTTGGTTTGGTACTTGCATTGCAATATCATAATTAAAAAAAAATAAAATCGGGCCAACCCCGGCCCGAGTCCGGTTGGCCGGCGGGCCTACTGGACCGGGCCAAATAGGCCCGGTTCATTTCGGGCCATATTTTTAGGCCCGGCCTGGCCTGAAAGACTGGCCGGGCACATTTTGCCACCTCTTTGTAAGAAGAAAGATCGTTATCACTATGAATCCAAGGCCCCAATACCTTATCACGTCACGTGCCGTATCCACGTCATTGGATTTCACGCCTCCAACGAAGCAACATGGGTCCCAATCAATCAACAATATTATCCAACGTGTAAGCCGCGTGTCCCTCCCTCGAAATTAACCCTTCTTTATTTTATTTTAATGATACTATACTCCCTCCGTCCATAAAAATTGGACTACCTTGGCAATTTACGGTTATTAAGAAAAGTTGATATTAATGTGTAAAAGTGAGTGTATTAATATAAAAAAATATTTAATTATTAAAAAAATACTTGATGTGATGGGTAAAATAGAGTATATGTATATAAAAAATGAAAATAATGATTGTAAGTTTTCCATTTTAGGTAAATAGATCATTTATTATGGACGGCCGTTTAAAACAACGTGAACCATTTATCGTGGACGGAGGGAGTATAATACTTGACACCACATTTCCTTGCACATTTTTATAAGAAAAATAATACCATAATCTTAGCCGTTAATATCCTCAGGCGGAGCTCCTTCGCCATTCACTCTATTTTCATTCGTCGAAAATCTAAGCTGCCCTAGAAATCGATTCACAAACAGTGGGGGAAAAGGAGAAAAATGAATTTCAAGCCGCCGGAGACGAGGTCGGCTTCTACGGCGACGTCTTTCAGCTCGGCCAGTTCAATCGTGACGGCGGAGAAAGCTCTTTCCTTCATATCAAAGGGCTGGCGCGAAGTACGCTCTTCAGCCGACGCCGATCTCCAGCTGCTCAAAAACCGCGCGAATTCCTTCAAAAACCTAGCCGATAGAGAATTCGAGAATTTTCTCAACTCTGCTTCGAGATCGCCTTTCAGTGTTCCCACGATTACCGCCTCTGCAACTCTTAATCCAGCTCCTCCTGCGGAAATCGACTTCGTGAAGAAGCTTCAGCCGAAATTATCGGAAATCAGAAGGGCGTATTCGTCTCCAGATTTCAAGTTTAACCGGCGGCCGCAGATTAAAATTGATTTATCGGCAATTAAGAACGCGATTGTTGCGGAGGTTGGGGAGGATGAGGAAGAAGACGACGAAAGGGAGACTTTGAGAAAATGGAGGAGCCGAAAGTTGAGTTTTAGAGAGGGGGAGAGAGATGGACAATTTGGGGAATTCTGGGAGCCGATCAGGACCTTAAAGTCGAGGCTGAGGGAACTAGAGCACAAGAGCTCTAGTGAGATTCTGGAGGGGATTAAGAATAGCGAGTTCGTTGAGAAGTGCAAATCGAGCCTGGTATGCAGTTCCTGTTTCCGTTTCTGGCCCTATTTATAGCATATGTAGAATGACTTTCAGTTACTATGGTTAATGCACTCGTTTAGCTATTTGCTTAGAACAACACCAAAATTCATCACAGAATGGAATTGGATTATATAATAAGTTGTTGTTGCGTTTTGTGTTTGCTTTTTTCCTCCACAAATACTTTGTGAACTTGTGAATATGTAAACAATATAGTTATATACTGTAGTAGACCTTATCATTTGAACTAAATTTGCGCCTGAAAAATAATATTTCCACTCCCTTTAAGTCATGAAAGAGAAATTTCTCCTGTTCCCTGTCATTGTTGGCTGGGTATAACTTTTGGCAGTCTTAGCCATTTTAAATGGTTATGTCAGAATCTTAGACATTAGCATCTCATAGAAGCAACATGATGCTTGAATTGTTGATTTGTTTTGTGATTTGAATTTCCCCTAGAAATATACTACTCCCTCGTCCCACAATAATTTGCTAAGGGAGGGTGACACATTATAGAATAAAGTGGAATGAATAGTATTTTGGGGTAATTTTGTAAAAAGTAATGTGTAAAGTAAAGAAGTTAGTTAGATTAAGTGTAGTATGGACCCAAAAAATAATGACGTTTTGTGTTAATATGTTATTATTGTGAGGGTGGAGATTATGAAATGATTTTCTTTTTTGGGTTTGCAAATAATTGTGGACGTCCGAAAAGGAAAGTTTACAAATTGTTGTGGAACGGAGGGTGTACTTCACTATCCTGCTAAGATATGTTCTACGGTAGCTAGTAATTTGGCTTAGCAGTATAATAGGTATGCTGATCTTACTTTGTTTTCTTTTTCAAATTGTTTGTGCAGAAATCAATATGCAAGGATCCAAATGAGTCTAAGGTTAGTCTATCCTTCTATGTAGGCATGTTCTCACGATATTTTAAGATTTACTGAATTGTTAATTCTTGACTTGTTATTTCTATTTGACTTGCTGAATTTTCTGGAAGAGGATATAGAGTTGTAAAGCACTGAAACCATCAATTTTGTCAACTGTTATTGAAAGGGCAAGTGACATGTGATGTAATTCATGAAAAGAGAAAGTTACTATTTAAATCCAGTTCTCAGGGGAAACTCTCCAACATATACTATAGTTTATGAAATTCTTCCAATGCTTTTGGCTGAAGAATCTCTTTGTTTCTTTTAATGTTGTTAGGAAGTTCCGCCACTTGATGTACCAGAACTGTTGGCGTGTTTAGTGAGGCAGTCGAGCCCCTTACTAGATCAACTCGGCATCAATAAAGGTACATTCTCTTTGCAGCAATTTCTGTTCCTTACATAAGTATTGCCGATGAAGTTGCTAACATTGAATCTTTTTCCTCATTAATCCAATAATTAACTGATTTTACTTGTCAACATGAAATAGTTCAGGATTTTTTTTGAATATTTTATGTTCCTTTTCCAATGGGACGTCTATGTGATTTTTTTTGAATATTTTATGTTCCTTTTCCAATAATCTTTTTTTTTTTTCTTGAACTTTCTACCTTGGCTACGTCTATGTGATTGCAATACCTCCTGTGTTATTGTAAATGGAATTGTTCTGTAGATTGCTCATTGATGCCAGGCAGCCAGGTGAACTTCAGCGAATATTTAACTGCATGGCTGACCTTTTTGAGAGATCCATGCCAAGTTGCTCTTAGAAATGGGATTTCTTTTAGAGAAATAAGCTTTCATGTCTATGCTCTACTCCTTTGTTTGGTGAAAATCTCTTTTTTCTCTTTCAATCGAAGTGTGAATAAAAAACCTAAAAATTCGTTCCGCCCAGGTGTTCCCATGTACATGGCCTAGTTGTATTGCATTTGTACAATGACGGTATTATTAAGGTTTTGTCTTTGTTCAATTCACATTCAAACTTATGTTTGTGGCTAGCTGTACTCATACTATTTCTCCTTGGTTCCAGGCCTATCTGACAAGATAGTGGAAAGTTTGTGCAGTAAACGCAAAAACCAACTTATATTGCGTTCCTTACCTGATGGAGAGTCTTCTATTGTTGAAAGTGAAAACATCAGTGATGAGTTAGATCTAAGGGTAGCCAGTGTTCTTCAAAGCACAGGGCATAGTTACGATGGTGGCTTTTGGAGTGACATTGGGAAACGTGACATGTCAGACAAAAAGAGGCACGTGGCTATCGTCACTACTGCAAGCCTACCTTGGATGACAGGAACAGCAGTAAATCCCTTGTTCCGAGCTGCATTTTTAGCAAAATCTGCCAAGCAAAATGTCACGCTTTTGGTTCCATGGCTTTGTCAATCTGATCAAGAGCTTGTTTATCCCAATAATCTCACTTTCAGCTCACCCGAGGAGCAAGAAAGTTATATACGTACTTGGCTTGAGGAAAGGGTTGGTTTTAAAACTGACTTCAAGATATCATTTTACCCAGGAAAGGTAATTTGATTAGTAATTGTTTATAGTGTTTAGATTTGTCCTGCTGAGGTGTGTCTGTAAAGCTCTATTTAGTTAGGTCTTTGAATCACACAATCGTACCAACATTACTGTATACCATATTTAGGAGCTGTTACAGCATCTATGTTAATATTTTACCTTTGTAAGGAAAGATGGAATATTCACTTGTTTTGCTCTTCTACTTTTGCCTTAGTTCTCAAAATCAAGGCGGAGTATTCTACCTGCCGGAGATACTTCCCGGTTCATTCCCTCAAAGGATGCTGACATTGCAATCCTAGAAGAACCTGAACATTTGAACTGGTACCATCATGGTAAACGATGGACTGATAAATTTAACCATGTGGTTGGTGTTGTTCACACAAATTACTTGGAATACATCAAGAGGGAGAAGAATGGTGCTCTGCAAGCTTTTTTTGTTAAACACATAAATAATATGGTTGTGAGAGCATACTGTCACAAGGTATGAGTTGTTCCCTTCCTTTTCTGTTTTTGATTGGTCGTGTTGTTCCGCTTCTTTTGAGTTTCATCAACTTTGTTTATCATCATGCGTAGGTCCTACGGCTCTCTGCTGCTACTCAGGATTTACCCAAATCTGTGGTTTGCAATGTTCATGGCGTAAATCCCAAGTTCATAAAGATCGGAGAAAAAGTAGCTGCAGAAAAGGAGCGTGGAGAGCAAACTTTTTCCAAAGGAGCATATTTCCTAGGCAAGATGGTGTGGGCAAAAGGATACAAGGAGTTGATAGATTTGTTAGCAAAGCACAAAAAAGACCTTGATGGCTTCAATTTGGATGTATACGGCAACGGAGAAGATGCTCACGATGTTCAGAGCACTGCCAAGCGTCTGAATCTGAATGTCAAGTTTATGAAAGGCAGAGACCACGCTGACGATTCACTACAAGGGTAAGTACAGGGATCCATTGTTTAAAAAAAAGAGGAAATTTATTTAAAATTTAATTCCTTACATGATTAATGCTTTTGCAGTTACAAAATATTTATAAATCCCAGTGTGAGCGACGTGCTCTGCACAGCAACAGCTGAAGCCCTGGCAATGGGAAAATTCGTAGTTTGTGCGGACCACCCTTCCAATGATTTCTTCAGGATGTTCCCCAACTGTTTAACATACAAGAATCCTGAAGACTTTGTTGCTAAAGTAAAAGAAGCTATGGCCAGTGAACCTCAGCCTCTTACATCCGAGCAAAGATACAACCTTTCTTGGGAAGCAGCAACACAAAGATTCATGGAATATTCGGAGCTGGACAAGGTTTTGAGTAATTCAGGTAGAAGTAGCAATAACGGTTTGACTAAATCAACCTCGTTGCCCAATTTGAATGAATTGGTTGATGGTGGACTAGCGTTCGCTCATTACTGTGCTACGGGAAGTGAGTTGCTTAGGTTGTGTACTGGAGCAATCCCTGCATCGAGGGACTACGATAAGCAGCACTGTAAAGACCTCGGTTTGTCGCCTCCGTTGGTAGAGAATCCCATATATGGCTGGTAGTAGTGGAAGTGTAAATTTTCATATTCATTTTGTAAGATAGATAGATAGATGATATATATGTACGTCTTCGTGTAACTAGGTTTGATGGTGCAAGCCTTGGCTGTCGTTTTAATCAAAATTTGATGAATTCTAAACATGATTTGACTTGCAAAAAGAATTAACTCTTGTTTCTTCCTCATACAAAACAAAAATATGTTCCAACTCCTTTCCTGTGGAAAGACAATATGACCTTTTTGCAATTCATATATCGTTTAAATATTTTACATGCACAAACAACCATTTGAATTATAAATGAAATACCCCAAAAACATATTCTAATAAGTTTAAAAATGAATCCAAACTGCAAAACAAACACCATTTCATTTCTAGTATATCCTTTCCACCTAAAAAATAAAAATCTCACTTTTCTCCATTGTTGTTACTGTATTCTAAATGTTTGACAAAACTTGAGAAATTTGAATAAAAACCTTCGTCAAACATATGTCACTTTTAAAAATTTATTAACAAAAATAATCTTAAAAAAAAAAAAAAGCCTAAACGTAAATTTAAAATATTAAAAAATTCAACTCAAAATTTAAATTAAAAAATCAGTCAAAAAAAATAGGAAAAATGAAATAGGTAATATATTGAGAAAATCAATTCAATCTAAAAAATATTTAAACAAAAAAATTAAGACTGGAAAACATTAAATAAATCAAATAAAATTTGAAAAATAGTTAGATTAAAGATTTGTTTTTAAAACTAAAATAAAATATGATATCAACTTTATCGTAAAAATTTAATTTAATTAAAAAAATTATAAATCAGTTAAAACTAACAAAATCTGAAAATATTAAAAATCAACTCAAAATATTAAAAATTAATTAAATTAAATTTTTTTATTTTTTAAATATAAGTATTTTTAAGATTTAGTTTATTTTTATATTTTAGATTTATATAGTTTTTAGTTTATTATTGTTTTTTTATTTTAATAATTCTTAATATATATTATTTTTAGAATATTTTCAGACTGTTTTAGTTTTAATTGATTTTTTAAATTGTTAATTTTTTTTATATTGGGAGATTTAGTAGACATTTATTTTATTTTAAAGATATAACATATTATAAAAATATTTTTCATGTTTAAAATTAAATGAACTTGACCTAAAATACCACACCACTGAAATTTGTTGGGGGTGATTTTTTTTTTTTAAATTTTAAATGTAAAAGATTAAAAGAGCGTTTGATATAATTGTAAGGAATAAAAATAGTATGGAATGAAAGTCATAGTTCTCATATAGCTGAACTATGATTGATTTCTTAATTTTTGTGAATCAAAGTCATAGTAGAGTCATTTCAAACACAAACTATGACTTTAATTATCATTACACACTTCCAAAAGTCTCCAACCAAAAACTCCTTAAATTTAAAGTTAAAAGATTTAAAAAAAAAAATCAAAGTAAACAAAAGTTACAAAACTAAAGGATATAAGGTAGCTTAACTCTAAAACAACTTTTAAAATATATATATATTTTTTAAATTCTCTCTCTTACAGTTTTTGAAAAAAAAAATTATTTTAGAAGCTGTTTTGTAGAGTTTCAAAATAGACATTTAATCTATTTTATTTGTATTTTTTGAAAATCTATCCAAAATAAATGAGCAATATTTGTCATCAATGGAGGTAGTATCATTCAACCTCACACTAGCATAAGTGCTCAAAGTTTCTATATATTTGTTGCTTTTTAAGTAAAAAGTTCACATTAGCTCCGGAAGTTTTGATGCATTACTTAGAATATTATAGGATTTTGTTCGTTGTTTTGTGTGTGATTTTTAGTACGAACTAATATGTTGAAACTTTAGGGGAAAGTTCTTAGTTTTACATAGGATTTGTTGGATTAACAAAATTAGATGAACGGGATGTTAAGTATTAACTATTTAAATCTTAAAATAAAAGAATGTGAGAGACATGTAAAAACTTATTTTCTCTTGTTTCAATATGTCAAATGATGGAGGAGATAAATATGACTTTGAAGGAGGAAATGAATTTGACCTGGATCCCCCTGAAGATCCAGATGCTGATGATGACAGTCTAGACAACGATGCCCCACCCAATTATACCGACTCAGATTCATCGCATTCAGGATCAAGCTCAGACTCTTCTGATGGAGGAGATGAAAATGATGATGATGATGAAGAAGAAGAAGAAGAAGAAAATGATGATGATGATGAAGAAGAAGACGACGATGGAGAAGGAGAAAACGGTGATGATGGGGAAGGAGATGCAGAAGATGAAAGAGACGACAATGACGATGACGATGGAGATGGACACAAAAAGAAACGACCGAGGCAAAAACCCATGCATGCCGATTGAGTTTGATTGTCGGGTTGGAATATATTAAGTTGTGTGCGTACTTTCTATTTAATAAAATTCTACTTATAGAACTAGTTGTCAATGTTTATTTCTAGTTTGGTCACATCTTTAGGGATTGTTGGATGTGATTAATTTGATTTATTTTCGGTGTAATTTTTATTGTGTTTGTAATTTGAATTATTCCTAGCATTACTTTTTAATGTAAAATTTATTTCTAGTGTATTTTAAAATTTATATTACTATATGTTTGCTCCTAAGATTTATAGTTATAACATAAATAGGCCGAAACTGAAAATAAATGTTAGAAAACAATAAATGACATGGAATTTGCCTGATATTCTATTGCAAGGCAAAAACTTAATGTGTGTACTTATATTATTCATATGGTAGCAAAGTCTGCTCTGTGTGTGTTTTGTACAAAGTTCTATGTACCTTTTTTGCCTCTCCGGGGCACTATTTATACATATCTCTCATGCATGTACTGAAGATTCAAGGGAATGATCCCACGTGACTAGTGTCCCACGTTCGCTGGTGGGGCAGTTTCCATAATGTTAGTGGTCATGATCGGTTGTTTTCTGAGCCAATGAGGTAATGATATCTGAAAAGATAACTGAATAGATCGTGCCTTTCCGTGCTAGAGTGGATTCGTAAAATAACTGACTCTCATTACTCGAAACTCAAGGCTCGGACGAGGGTCAATCTTGCTATTGAAGCTCCAGGACCCTTGCACCTCGGACTAACCCGCTCCTCGCATCTTACGGACTTTGGGCTCGACACGACATACACTAATCGTTAGTTCGACCTTGGTCTTGGTCAGATGGGCTTCCTCGAGGATTTTAGTTTCTTGGTGGTGATGTTATTCGTAGTCGATCTTCTTTCTCCTAATCTAGAACTGGGTTTTCATTGGCCCACTTGTTATTGGGCCAGACTTTTATCATAGGTATATTCATACCACAACACTGTAACAAGATTTATGTATTATTTTCTTAATTTTTATGTTGAAAAGGTATCAACTAAGAGAAAAATATAAAATATATATTTTGAGGTTGCTTTATGTACTAGTTATTATTACCATTATTCAATATGGTATCAATTTTTAATCAAAATAAGATACGTCTTTTTTTCATCCTATTCTTATTTTTGCATTCACTTGTATGCACTAGTTTGGGTTTTTACATAATTGTAGTTGGACAATTTTAAATTTGGCCTAGTATTGGACAAAATTTAAATCATATTTGAATACATGACGGGAAAACATTTTTATATCGTATGATCTTTAATAAAATGTTACTGAAATATTGATACATAGATACGAGAAATATATATATATATATATCTCGATAAATTAGGGATATTTTGACAAAAATTTGTGTGAGACATTCTCATAGTATAAAATCGACTAAATTTAAAAAGTGTTATAATAAAATGTTTTAAGGGGCATTTATATATTAGTTAAAAAAAATGACTATATTTATAAATTAGTTCATAACATATGCACAAAATTATAATTTTTTTTCTACATAGAAGCATTTATCTTTTTTGACAAAGAACCAATTTATAAATGGTGTTAATCTTGTGAACCATTTTATAATTTTTCCTATTTTAAAAGAAAAGTGATAAATCACTTCTAACCAATATTATCATTTTTCAATTAATGAGTAATACACTATAGATTAAAATGATTTCAAATAGTATTGATTTACTCTTTTCTTTTACCCATTTCATAATTAAAGTGTGTACATATAATGTTCACGCTTGCTATATATATATATATATATATATATAATGCTCAATACACCGAGTGACATTATATCATTTCAAGCTTTCATTTAATCTGACATGTGTGCAAATATCCAAAGCATTCATTTGATATAGTGTAAGTCTCTTGTGCGCAATATCTATTTTTTTTAATAGCTGCTTGATTTTTAAATAATAACACAAGTGATACTTGAGAAAAAATTTATGTAGATTCGTCAAATTCTTTTGTCCGGGGCTAAATTTTTTAATTAAATATTAGTACTTTTCTTCGGCCTGCTACATATCATGGCCCAATGGGCCAATTATAATAAAGGCCAGCCCATATCAATATCTAAAGGCTTCTTCGGCCCATATACATATATTTGTTTTTTCCAAGTATTTTAACTATCATCACATAGTTTCGATAATATCTTAATTTGTCATTAGTTAATTAATTAATTTATTCACTTGGGTCAGAAAGTGCTTTATATATATAATAGGTCAATTAGTGGGAATTACAATGATTTAATTACTAAATTTGTTTGATTAATAAAAAGGAGATGGAAAAGGAAAGCAGGTGATTTGAAAGATTCATGCATTGCAATGATGTTAATGGTGCATGACACATGTACATACATATAATATATATTAATCAGACATAGTTAATTAAGAAAGATTAGTTAACATAGTATCTCCAATTTGTTCATACTTTCAGAGGCAAGAAACCCCCAATAACCCTCAAAGCATGAAACCCACAAAAAACAAAACCCACCCATCAACCAACATCATTAACCTATGTTTTAATTATGAACAGCAAGAAAATATATTAACATTTCTTGATACAAAGAAGGTTTGTGAGTGCGACGAATAGATACTTTTATCTTATGAACTAAATATAAAATATATATTTAGCTACTATATATCTTTCTCTTTCTTTTTAGTCTTATATCTATATTTTACGAATTGTTACCTTTTAAAAAGAATTCCTATTTATTTGGAAATGCACATACCTATATAATTCATCTGATTTGTGATATACTAGGTTGCAGATCTAAGCTACATAAATTTTATTAAAGAAACTTCAAATGTCATTATGTAAATTGTGTACATGTTGATAAATAAATTGCATTTATATTTGATGACGGAGGCTGCAGGCATGCCAAATAATTAATTATGTGATATTATATTAGTTGGGGTCTTCTGGGCTCAGTCACTTGACTATATTAATGGTAGTGCTTTCTATCTTTTCATGAGATAATAATTTGTGTAGGCAAAGTGTGATATTAGGATAACATCTTTAAGGTCACAATCCATTTCTTTTTAGAGGTAAAATTGATAGTGCCCTCTTCCTTTATTAGATGCCAATTTGCTAGCCCCATCATTCCTACTCTCTCTCTCTCAAAAAAAATATATAAAATAATTTATAATTCTTTGCCAGAAACTTAAAAGTGCACAATTTAATAATAAAAGGAAGATCAAACAAGTTATTTACAGATCTTGCATCTCAAAAGTATTACAATGGAGTATACCTTCTCTCTTTTTTAAACTATATATATATATATACACACATTATATTTATTTATATATTTATTTAATTTTTATAATTCTGCAATCTCATACACTATACCGATGTGAGCAAATAATTACAAAAGAACAAGGGGTCATTTACATATTGGTTCAAAAAAATCACTATATTTACAAATTGGTTCAAAAAAAATTGCACGGTAGTATGTTTGTTTTTTTGTACGGACCAATATGTAATTTTTCTCAAATTGTTGAACCATTTTGTACTTTTCCCAAGAATAAGAAAGAGTCCAATCAAAACATTAAAAAATGTCATCTATCGTAAATGCTATTTTGAGATTATATGTGGTGTGTGAGGAGAGTCACAATCGCTTGATATAATTTTTTTAATACAATGGAAATGAAAATAAATATATAATAATTATAGCAGTTAGTGGAAATAAAAGATATACACAATAAGATAATCATTATCTATTTAATTATCCTCAAGCATCTTATAATCATTCTCTTCGATCAATCTCTTATGCCATAATTAATAAAAAAATTTGTTAATTAAAAAAAAATTAAAACACATCATTAATGATATAATCAATATGAAGATAAATTTATTTATTTATTTTGAATTTGAAACAAATATTTTCTAGAAATCTGGATCTTCTTTAAGTCGGTAAAGTATGATTTAATTTGTTGAGGTGTGATATATATTTATTAATGTTGGAAAAGTGAATTGTGATGTGTTATTTATTATAATATATATGAAAAGATGCTTACACTGAGGGTATGTTTGGTTCGTAAGATAAAACTATCTATCCATCAAAATCATGCATGTTTTTTACGGATAGATAGTTTTATCTTACGAACCAAACATACCCTGAAAAAATATATAAAAAGATGATGTAATTGATAATATATATATAAGCGTGGGACAATATAAAATCACATGACAAATTATATAACCTGAGTTAGCTAGATTTTAAAATTCCAAATCATAACACCCAAACAGACCCAGACTTAAGTGTCTATTCTCACCTCGTCAGAGTTAGCAAACTTGCAATAATTTGATGATGTCTTGTGCTTGATGGGCACACTTAAATCCCCTCAAAAATTAATGTTGTCTTTTAGAAATTTTCAATCACTGATCACTCTCTTATACACCAGTTGAATCATACAATTAAATTAATATGTGACATACATCAATTTTAATTGATATATATATATATATATAGCTCTAACCGAACATGCAATATTGAAATTATTAAAAATTAAAATAAAATGTGAAACTAATTTTATACAAAAACGTAGTGCATTGACATTGTCAATAGGGTTTATGGTCTTGTACTGATAAAGATACAATAATTATATATATTTATGGCCTACCTAACATATACATACCAATATTTTTTTGGCATTGTTTGGAGATAGATATGCCACGTTAATACTATTACAAAAGTCTATGAAATTCAATGTCTAACCACAAGTTGACACTTTTTAATAAAAAGCCTATTTCTTTGTTTCTTACAATTGATTTTTGCATGAAGTAGTCGAGTAAAGCTGTGCCACGTCTAGTAGAAAATTGAGACCACTAAAGCACAAGGGTTTAAGTTAAATAAATGGTCCTCTTTCTAATTATCAATTAATTAGTGGGCCGTGCTACTTCTTTTCCTTTGTTCAAATCATCATCAATTGATATGATCTACATTATTAATAGGGAAAACTATAGTATATATGCTTCAACAAATTAATAAAAATTACAGATTGGTCCCGTGCAAAAAAAAAAAAAAAAACCTTCCGTGAAAAAAAAAAAACTACCGTATAAATTTTTTGAACCAATTTATAAATATATTATGACCATTATTAATAAGGTGGTCTTATTTTTTTTTTAAAGTGTTGTTACTGTGTGCTGAAATCACCAACAATCTTGAGATTGTTAAAACCAACTTTAGGACTATTAATTTTTTTTCCTAAATATATATCTTTTTATATATTAATTTTGAAATTAATAAACTGAGATGAATAGTTATGTAATACTAATACTTATTTAAATTACTCAATATATAATAGCCTTTAGACGAAATAATCTCATATATAGCATTTTTAAAAATAAATTATCGTGTAAGATGTCTCAATAAAACCTAGCTATCTTTATTTGCAATCATTAGTTTAGCTATGAAATTGAGCATCTCATATTATTTTTCTTCAACATTTTTAATTGAGTAAAAACATTGCTTTTTGTGTCATTAATTCCAAATTATTAATTTAAGACACATTTTCGGTTCTCCATATCCATTCCCGGCCTTGATTTGTGAACCTATGGAATCTGTGCAGATAATTAATATTACATTGCTTTGCAGCATTATTGTCAGTTTATATATATATATATATATATATATATATATATATATATATATGGTTATGTATATATATTATATGTATATATATATATATATATAGAAAAAGGATGTGAATGACAGATTGTGAATTTAAGAAAAAGGTATCTAATATTCAGGCTTGAATTAATTTGGCATTTGATGGGATGAGGACATATTCCATATATCTTAAATATATATCATGATCGATGCATAATTGAATTTGGTATAGATTCGTCCACCATTAATACAACAAAATAACAGTAAGAAATTTCGTCACTGTTATTCTAAAATTTCATTCTATTTTTCAGTGATGGAAAATATATTTTTTAAGAATCATAATGGATATCTCAAAATGAAGGCATAACTTTTTGGATTGGAATTAACAAAAAACTTTAAAAAGTGATGTATTGAGCTAGGTAATTAGCTCGAACTACTCCAAATCGGGCTATTGAGCCCGATTAGAGCTGATTTTTGAGTTAAATTCGAGTCCAATTTTATTTGATCTTATTTTCTAAATCTTAAAAATAATATAGTCTTTATTTTGCTACTCCAAAAAATATATTATTCTTTAACCAATTCAAAACATGATGAATTATTAATTGTTTTCACAATATTAATTATCTTCAACTTCCAAAAATCAATAATAGTAAAGATAATGATTTCATCAATCACTAATAGAAATAACAATATTACTTAACAATGAAAATAATATAACTATAATCATAAAAAATAATATGAAATTTTATTATTACTATTATTATTAATAATTAACCTACAATTAATAATTACAAAATTCCAATAGTTAATGATAAATTATTGCTTACTAATATAAAATTAAAATTACTTTGGCTCAAAAATATTCTTTCTAGCAAATAAATTAAATAGATGATCGGGTTAATTAATAGTATAATATTGGATCGATCGAATATATATTTGCATCCATGCATAATCGACTGTAAATTGAAATTATGAGCATTTAACCCTAATAATGGAATGGAACATTTAACATATATAGATCGATGTAATTCGAAATTAATTCAGTCCTCTGTAATTTATTAATTCATCTCATACAAGAAATTTTGACATCTGGGATGAATGCATTAACTTTAGGGTTTGAAAAGAAGAAAGCGTGCACATACATTTGAAATCGTGGGCAATTTGTAGGGTCCATAGCAA
Source organism: Prunella vulgaris (assembly GCA_026898435.1). Classification (NCBI taxonomy): domain Eukaryota; kingdom Viridiplantae; phylum Streptophyta; class Magnoliopsida; order Lamiales; family Lamiaceae; genus Prunella; species Prunella vulgaris. The sequence goes on along the minus strand of JAPKLY010000020.1, from coordinate 1,898,339 downwards.
TAAATATATATTATCTAATCTTAAGTAGAAATATATACTATAATTTATTAATGAACCGATTGAGAAGCTCTCAATTACTTATTTAATTTTATATAATTAATAATTATTAGTTAATTTGTTTATATATAGTTTATGCAATTTGTGGGTTTAATATAATTAAAATTGGAGTTGATTTTGACTACTTCACACATTCGGGTATTTTTAAATAGTCACACATATATACTAATTTTCGAGGTTGATTCACACATATATAGTAGGTGAAATCTATCCTCCGTGACCGTCATAATCATTTAGTAGAATTAATATTTCAACAATTGTCATATCAATATTAATTAGTGAAAAAGGGGTAAGTCTTTTTGTTACAAAGTATATCATGCAATTTAAATATACTCCCTCCATCCCAACTCTTTTTTCCTATTTTTCCATTTCGGGACGTCCCAACTCTTTCTTCATACCTTAAAAAGAAAATAATTTACACTCACAAAAGTCAATAAAGTACACTTTTTATATTTTATTAATTAACTTCACACTCACATACTCTACTTTTTTCTTAATCTGCGTGCCCGGGTTTTTTTTGAAGAAAGACCCGGGACGGAGGTAGTATATATATATATATATATTTTAAAATTATATATTTATTATTTAAAAAATATTTTTTTAAAATATATTTTAAAGAATTTTTTTAAATGATAAGGAAAATGATAAGCTCGTTTTGTTAGAGTGGGAAGCACTAGATTTTTTAAATGATATTACTGTTTTCCTACATAATATTACTCGTTTCATGATAATAATATTATTCAAAAATTAATTACTATTGTGTAATTAGTTCACAAATCACACTTGTGTTACTCAATCTTCATTTTTAATTATTTGAGAGAAGTTGTAATGGCTCCTTAAGAAAGGATCATTTGTTATTATTTTTTTTATCAGTCTTTGAAATTCTTAACCATTTGTAGACATTGGAAAAAGTCGAAGTTTGTCGAGATAATTAAGTTTCTTTATAACTTCCCTTAAAAAAAATTTGTATTCACTCAACTGAAGCATATTTATATTTAATTAATTATACTGAAAATAATGAATTAATTGTACTGAAAAATTTACATTGATAATTGATAACAATGCAAATTTTTTAATATATCTACCTCCACTTGTCAGTATAATTAACTCACATTTTTTATTATAAAGAACCTTAATTATTGAGTGAGTGTATTGTACACCAGTTGCGTAAGAAACATTTTTTTAATGATATCATCAATTCCCTGCTAAGCTTTTGATATTTTTCAAATAAAACTTTTTGTTATTCAATATTAATTTTTGTGAGAGTAAAATATTTTCTTTTTAGATATGCGAAAGTGAAATTGAGACATACAAATAAAACAAATGTGAAATTAAAAGTGAAAGGAAGATAGTAATTTTTAAAAGTTTGAATATTTTAATATATATATAAATGTTGGATCTCCTTAGTCGTTTACATAATAAAGTTGACAAGTCGAAAGAAGAACAAACCCATAAATAAAGAAAGTATTAATTAAGAAATTATATAAATTAATTTTATTTTCCTCTAAAGACAAATTTTTATGGGTAGTTTGCTTTGTTGAACTATGAGATATTGATATTTTTATCTCAATTATTTCATAAAAAAGTATAATTATTTATTATATTTATCTATTAAAATAAATTAGTACTTAGACTTGCAACCCTTAAAAATTAACCATATATAAAAGTGATTTTTTGATGCACCTTATCCACTTAAAATTGAATTTAGCAAAATGTGAAGATACATACATACATTAAGAACCATGGCACTGAAGGATATATACGGTGAGTATCGTATCAGATCAACATACATTGAGCTTTGGTAGAAGGATGTATATATATATATATATATATATATTAAGCGTCTTTTATGTGTTTAGTTGTTTTCTCACTTGAATAACCATACGGTGAGGTTTCACTTCTATGCAAATTTCATTAAATTTCTATTTTGTGTTTGTTCTCTTCGTTTTTGGCTCTAACATTTTTTAATTTTCCACCATTAAATTTAATATTAGTGATGCATTTATCATACTCTCTCCGTCCCAAAACTATTTTCATAGTAGTTTTGGGCACACGGATTAAGGAAAAGTAAGTATGTGAGTATAAAGTTAAATAATAAAATAAGAAAAAATGTACTTTATTAATTTTTGTGAATATAAAAAGTTTCATTTTTAGGAGTGTGAAAGAAGAGTTGAGACGTCAAAACAAATACCTGGATAATAATTGATTAATACTTCACGAACAACTCACAAATACCCCCAAAACAAATCAATTTATATCAAATAAAATAAATAATATCTCTTGATTATAAGCTTCTAATCGATTTATACTGTTGTCTTTAAAACAATTATTCAAAATACAGCATCAAAAGACTATAAATTAACTTAAAAAATATATTCTTTATAAGTTTTTTCATAATTTTTATAAATATAAATACATTACTCACATTTTTTCAATTCATATGCTTACATCCTTTAAAATAGACAAATATGTCTTTGATGTTGAAAATCAATAAGAATGCTTAGAAGTAAAACGTATCAAAGTATTAAACTCTTTAATTCAATCTTAAGTAATACTCTGCCCGTCCGCCATAAATATACCAACTTTTTCACACGTGATTTAATGCAATATGCTAGAGGGTATTAATATGGATATTGTAAGGTTCCGAAGAACAAAACACTAATATTTTAATTAAAAAAAAATACATAGTGTAACTTGTACTGTATATTTTTAAAAAATAAAAATAAAATTGAACTTAACATCTAAATACATAATATACATCCAAGTACACATATAAATGTCAGAATCTGAGGAGGCAATTGAATAAACAATAACTAATTTAATTATTTAAATTTGGCCAAATTAAAAAACTTACAACTTTTATATGCTTGATAATGAAATATTTAATTTAAACATTAAAGGGGGGAGGAGGTAGAGGAGAGTTGGGTGTGGAATGGGGCCGGCGGCTGCCCTTGTTATTCATTTTCATTTTTTTTCTGTATTATTAATTTCTCAATGCTTACTGCTCAAAAAAAAAAAAAAAATTTATCAATGCTTAGATTCACCATCTCTAAACTTTAAATTTAATAGTGATATTTAATATTTTTATATAACTTTACTATTTTTTGTTATTTTAATTTAGTACACGGTTTATATTTTTCAGCACAATTTTTTTATGCGTGAAGGTGTGTTAATTCTGAGACTTGTGATCTTTTTGTATGGTTGGAATTGTCTCTACAAGAGCAAGAAAAGTGGACCGCGTGTAGTTAAAAAGAATAGGTAATAATTCAGAAACATGTATGGAATTGAAACAATTTAAAAAAAAAAGTAAATTTGAATAAAACTATTGAAAATCACGATTAAACTGAAATTAATTAATATAAAATTAACCATTTTTACATACATATCATAAACTCAAACTATCTAATGCTAGAATTTTTGCTTTTCTCTTTTCATATACCACGTGTGACCAACTGACCTTAATTAAATTAATTCAAATAATTCCAATAATTTTTTATGGCCACTCTCTGACAGTCATTTTTTAATACAATAAATAGTACTCATATGTGTTGCAAGAAACACAAGAATAACAAGAAATATAAGCTTCAGTTGAAAAAATATTCAGATACTTTTCCGGCAATCTGCCACAGTCATTAGCTTCATTCTCAGCTATTTTCGTTCATACTCTGGTGATACTACGAACAACATTTCAGTTCGTTTTTATCAAGATATTATGCTATATCGTTGTATTTTGGGAAACAAGTGTCCCATTAATTCACTAAACACCTAAAGTGAGAGACATATTTTGTTTTAAGGAAATTGTATTCTTCACGAGTTTTAATTTTTCGTTTATATTATTTAATATATTTCAGCCCTTAGGTGCTATATTCTTACAAATTATACATGTGAATAATTGAATATTAATGCTTGACGAATTTATGAATGCTCAGTAATTGTAACTAAAGCAATAAATAACTCTTAAGTTTGCTAAATCTAGAGTTAGATTTGAACTTTGATGTTTATAATCCTTATTATGAGCTTTAGAGATTATATTTATAGTAGAAGCAATGCTATAATTTTTATCTTTTAGGATCTATGCATTAATTATATGGATTTGAGTCATACTTAATATAGTGTAAAAGATCTTTCTTTAAGGATAGATTATGACCAAATGAATGGGCGTCAAGCCGCCAACCAAGCCCTGGATTATTTTTCCTATAAATGAGGTACGACTCTATACCTAATTATATAGAATAGATTTTGATTTCAATCAAGGAAATCCATCCTTTCTTTATCAAGGCAAGATTTCATGTCTTGTAGTTACTCCTCATTATCATCATCTACCTCTGATCGTCCTCGGTTATCTTTGTCATGGTCAAATAGCGTGCCTTGGTAGGCAGGAGGTCGCTAATTGATCGCCCTTTCTCACCATGTAGTCGCTGGACTGAGGTCGCATGAGTGACATCGTTTCTGATACCTAGACTTTGAGCTTATTCTGAATGTTGGGCCTGAGTATCACTGAGTCGATCTTATTTTATTCGACCTACAACACTTCTATCATACTGTTCAAAAAGTTAAAAATAACACCCATCTTAATTACAATTTATCAGTATTTTAAAAATCCTAAATTTCAATAAATATTTTTTAACAATCACTTAAATTCTAAAACAAACATAACTGGAAGTAGCATTTAAGAGTAATTTTTATAGATTTTAAAATATATAATAAATAAATGAGTTGAATTGTGTCTTATGTGGATCTAAAATAATGATATTTAATATAAAAGTTAAGAATATTGTAACAGTAAAATTTATAGGGGAACTTTCATTTTAAAATTGTAAAATTGAAATATTTTGAATGGAGTGATTATTAAATATAATATGCACTCTTCTTAGAATGCTAAGCACACAAAAATCTACTTATTTATAAGTGTAATATCTACGAAGTATGACTACATAGTATATATTTCCTACGTTTAATATTAAGAGAGAAAAAAAGGGTACATTTTTCTTTTAAATTGCAAAGAGGGGTAAGTGTACAAAAATTATAAAAATTACATATTTAAAAACACATTCAAAATGAGTGTGCAGATATTTTAAAAATTGCACATTTGCCATTCTTTGTAATAAACTTAAAAAAAATATCCTTATATGTGACTGTCCCTTATATTAATTGTCATTTTAAGTTAAATTCCATTTCAAATTAATTGTCGATTTAATTATTTCATGATATTTCTTTTTAATTTACTCATGCACGTGAACCAAGAAAATCACTTATATAGTGAAGTATATTTTTCCTCGAATTCTTTTTTATAATCTAAACATTTTTTTTTCCGAAACACATTCAATTAGGATGTGTTTGTTTTAAAATATAAAGTTATATATCCCTTAAATATACATGCATAGAAGGAAAAGACGACAATTTTATATTTTAAAGCAAATACACTCTTAATATATCGTAAACTAATATTGAATTCGTTTTTTTTTTTAAATACATGAGTGTAAGCTATGAACATTATGCATACCAATTATATAAATATATACAAAATATATATACTTTTGTATATCTATTTATCTAATGCTTCCTTCATTCATTAAATTTATGCCCTATTTCTTTTTTAGGGAGGGATGTAATATATTTTAGTAATTATTCTATTTTTATTTTAGATAAAGGATTTATATTGACACTCACTAATGATTACCTTTAGTTATTAATAAATCTAATAATTCCAGCTTTATATATATTGTTTTTTGTTTTCTTCTTTGAATGCTAAAAAATAGCAATATAAGTTTAAACAGATCTATGTGTAAATAACTTTTTCTCTAAATGCACAATAAAATGGATTGCATATTGATAAACTATATTGGATAGTTTATAACACTAACGTATTTTAAAAATACATTTGTAAAATATATATTATTTAATTTTATACAAATATAATATATTTATATAATATATTATATTATTTTATACTAAATTTTTTAACTCATATTTACTCTATTATGCAAATTTTTGTACCAATTTAAAAATAGCACTATGAAAATGTAATAATCTGAAATTATTCCATTTTTAATTAATACATTCATTATATTTTTAGTAAAATTAATTTATACAAACATATGGAAAAAAATACAGTGTTTTGTAGTAATAAGATGTGAAGCTCAATACAATTTATTGAGCATCTCTATGCCAAAAAAAAAATGCAGCAAAGGTTTCCAATATCTGAATAAATTTAGGGGCGTTTGATATAATTGTAAAGAATTAAAAGAATATAGACTGAAAGTCATGATTCTCATATAGCTGAACTATAGTTAATTTTTGGGAATTAAATTACCATTACTTAACTACAAAAGTATCCAACCAAACATCCATTTGTCGTTCACGAGCAATATGATATATATTAACACAGTGAAAAACACAGAAGAAATTCAGGGGAAGAAAACAAAATAAGGGGAGAATTGGGGGGCATGATCAGAAACTGACGGAGTAAACTGACGTGTCGACGACGTAAGAAAGGAGGCCCCCAGCCCCCCTTGAGCATCCACCATCAGCAGGGAGAGGGGCAGGAGCCGATACTGCTCCGATGGTCGACACGTGTCCTGCCGACAACGACCGCGGGGTCGGAGATAATAAATTGGAAAGCAGTTGCTGATGGCCACACGTCTGCGCTCCTATTGGCTACTTTCTTGACTTTTGTCATCATTTTCATTTTTTCTGTGTGCGTGGTCCCACGCGCCGGGCCCCACTTATTCGTGGATTTGCACCCACACTACACGGCTCTCATAAAGACTCCAAAATACACTGATTGGACGCGCGGGGCCCACTTATCAGGCCGGCGAATCTTCTGGCCTTTTGTGTGCCTAAGGGGATGAATGGTTGACGCGTGTACAGTCGATGCGGGCCCCGTTTATCCGCGGGCCCCGACCCGGTTGCTAAATGCCAAAACAGAGGAAAAAAATGCAACAGCGAAAGGCATCAAGTTGCTAATGTTTCATCCTAACTAAACCTGATTAATTATGCTATTAAATTTGATTAAATGATATGATACGGTGTTAAACATAATTTGAATTTTATTAATTATATTTTTTATTTAATTATGGAGGGGGTCCACTGCGCCTAACGCACGTAATTAATGCTCCTTGGCCTATGGCTTTTTTGAACCCACCGAGCGATCGAACGAGATCATAATGTCAACAGTTGTCTCGTTTTATACAATTTGTAATGCGATGTGAGTTTCAATTTGTTGAGATTATAAATTAAATTGTGTTTAAATTATAGAGTCATTTTTTATAGTGGAGTGAAAAAACCCTAATTTCTGCATAAATTGTTAAAATTATCAATATATAGTGCTTGATTTTTTTCTTTCTTTTTTATCTTCAAGTCTGAAAAATAAAAGCATATAAATCCAGGATATAATAAATAAAAATGAACTATATAACATTATAAAATTATATTTGACATCTTATATTTTTATATCGTTATTTATATATACATATTATTATTATTATTATTATTTATTACTATTTTATTTTTAAAAAATATTTTTCATTTACGTAAAATTAATATATCTTTTGTTTTTAAAAAAATTTTTGATTTATGTAAATATATTTGAATACATAGAAATTATTAGATGTCAATTGTAGTTTTAAAATGTGTGAGTTCTAAATTGATAGTAATCTAGATTTTTTTGGTATTGAATTGACAATTTTCTATTTTTCTTGTCCTAAATTGCCAAAAAAATATATTTTAGGTTCTATATATATAGTCTTGTTATCTTTAAAAAAAAAAGTGGTCTAAGTTGAGAGTTTTACTATCTTTCATCCTTGAATGGTTAAAACTTGTTTATTCTTCGTTCATTTCACCATAGACATTTTATATGTTGATTTCATTGTGTAATAATATAATATGTTTTATATATAATTTTTGTTAACTCTAACTCTTAATTTATTTTTACTAAGGTCTTCAACTTTTTAATGAATTATTTTAAACTAATATCCCATATGTTAATTACAAGAATTAAAAAAAAAAAAAGATAATTAATGGAGGGGGAATTAGGATACAATTTCCCCTGAAGTACCCTCAAGAGCTTGCAATGTACTTAATTTTGGTACAGATATTAGAAAAAGAGTATAATAAATAAAATGTGATGAATATACGTACCGAAGATTATAATTTTTTTTAAAATGCTTATTTTAGGATATTTAAATATTTGTAGGACGAATACGGAATGGATGTCCCCTTCGGTTCTCTTCCCATTAAATTTTTGTAGTAAATAAATTTACTGATCTCAACATCTATTTCTTGTATACGGTCTGTGCGTAATAGGAAATGTGAGAATAGAACATAAGAAGTGAAATTTATTGTCAAAGGTATTTATTGTTTTGTTCCTTCAATGGATTGATTCAAACCATAAGTTCGATGACATTAAAATTGTTTGAAAATCTGGTTTTGGTAGAGCAGCCTTAGTTTCACAAAATTCCAGATATCGAATAAATATGATTAAATTTTTTATTTTGATTTAAAAAAAATTATAAAATCGTCATTATAATCGTTCTTTGTATGGGCGAACAATGAACTTTATAAACAGTTTAAAACATATACTCCCTTCGTTCTGGTATAAGTTGTTCGTTGCTTTTGGATACACGAATTAAGATAAAAGTGAAAAAATATAAGTGATGTGATGGAAAAAGTATAAGTGATATGATAAAAAAAGTGAAAAAGTATAAGTGATGTAATAGAGTAAAGTAAAAAAAGTAATGAAAATAGTGTAAAAAGTATTTAAAATAATAATAAAAAAGTGAATAGTAATTTTCAAGAAAGATAAAAAAATAATGAACAACATATAGTGAAACGAACGAAATAACAAAATAAGTCATTTATAGTGGAACGGAGGTAGTATATTGTACGACAAACTTATAAATCTCTATTGGAAGTAATTTTTAACTTTTAGGGACAATGTACCCTAAAACAAGAAATAAGTTCTCGAATTAGAAAGTTTACAAGATGTCTTAATTATAGTATAGAGATTTCCATTTTGGTCAAACAAAATCTTATGATGAGTTCAAATTAGCCGTTTCAGTCATAAATTCATTGTCAAATAAATTGTGGTGGTATTTTTATGAAGTGAGTATTTTGTAAAGAAATTTTAATGTGCAACTTATTAACTCGATATTACTATATTTTATTATAAATATTACTGTTCGATTAACGCATTTTGATAAAATAACTAATACTAACAACAAAAACATTAACAAATTTCATGGTGAAATTAATTTGAAGTTAATTTATAGCACACTAATTTTCCATTTCTATAAGATCAACATAAGGGTGAGACTATACATACCTCAAATTTCTCTAAACATACTCCAATCACTAAACATATCCCATTTAAAATGAAAAATTAATTTAAAATACTAAGCATATCTCATATTTTACTGTTATATCCTTTTTCATTTTTGACTAAGTCTTATCTCTCTCAAGTCATATTAATGCTCCACAATTGAAAAGAAAGAAAGCATCGCATCACCATTTTTCTGCTATGAGAACAGAAGTTTCACGTCACAATTTTCTATATCTTAGACTATTCAGTTAAATTTAATGCCAAAAGTATATGACCTAAAAAATTTAAGTTTATGATCAATACAATGTAGAGTCTCACCAACTTCCCAAAAAAAGTGATTCTTCACTTTTTTAATCTCCTGCAAACACACCCTACATCTAAACATTTCACAAACTCGCATTTCAAAGATTCCGTCATTCCAACCTCTCTGTATCGCACAAAGGTCTGATATGTTCTTGTCCAAGAATTTTGTGATTCGTGATATTTTTAGGGATTTTGATTTGGAGGAGTTTTTCACTTCATTCATGTAGATTTATATCTTCTTACTTTTTCATGTTTTCTGCAAATTATTTATATGTTATTGAGAATTTATATAAATGGTGACACACTGCTGTCTTTCTTCTTAATTGTGGATTATTAACATGACTTGAGAGAGAAGAAGACTTAGTCAACGTAGGAAATGATATAATAATAAAAAATTGGGGTATATTTAGTATTTTAGATTAATTATTTATTTTAAATGAGATATATTTATTAATTGTGATATGTTTAGAGGAATTTGGGGTATGTATAGTCGCACTCCCAACATAATTATGCGCCTGATTTAAAGAAAGAAAGAATATTCGGTCTTATGATAAAATTTCAAGTTAATTGTTTTAAATTTTAAACTCAATAATTACAACTTAATAAATTCATGATTTTTTATGTCTAAATTATAGTTATTTGTAAATTAAAAACGCACAAATGGTTTGAAATACCGTCATTTGAATTATCACTATTGTTTTGTCTTTAATAAATAACAATATATCAAAATTATAGTCAAAATCCAAAATCTTAAATATAATAAATAATATTTTATTAGTTTATATAAAATTCTAGAAATTAGTTTGAGGGAGAGAGATATTTTGATCCTAAGAAACCACACTTTTGGGGGGCAAGTATGATGTTGAATCATGCTCAACTATGCCCCCTTACGCTGGTCAAATCGGCAACCCACATGCATTGCTTGTTCGAACTAATACATTTTACTAATACTATACTACTAGTACTATTTATTTGCTCGTGTTTTTAGAAAATTTCTTATAAAGTAAGAAATTGGATTCACTCACCAAATGTCTTAATCATGTCATGTCTTAAGTTAGATAAGAAGACTTTTAATTTTGTTTTATAAACACCACCCTCAAAATATTTATAAATTTATTACAAATGCTATTACTTTTTACACTCATTTCATTTTCAACTATATATATTTCTCCGTGCGTCCCATTATATGCTTTTTATTTTTCCATTTTCGTCTATCACATTATATGTTTCTCATTTATTTTTTACATTTTTTGAAAATTAATATTCATTTTTTAAAATTATTTTTTAATTATTTTTCACACTATCCACATTTTTTTTCACTTTTTCAATCACATCGCTTATATTTTTTCACTTTTCCTTAATATGTGTGCTAAAAAACAACGAGAAACATATATCGGGAAAGAGTAAGTACTTTTTTTTTAAAAAAAATTATTCCACTTTTCTTAATATGTGCGCTCTCCCCTCTTTCAAGTTTCTGTGGAACGGTGAGATTATTAAATTTAAAAAATAAAAAATAATTGGTGAAAACATTTTACATAAACGAATTAGAAACAAAAAGAAATTAATTTGATGAATTAATAAAAATCCTATGAAGGCATGTATACTATATCGACTACTACGGTAAAACTAGTGGTCCATTGGCTTAGTGGTTCGGGCCACCCTTAGGACCTGTGTGGGCACGATCTCAGAACGTATTATGAGACCAAGAAGCGATCGCTAAAATGTACTCCCTCTATCCTTTAAATTTGTATTCCAATATTTTTGAACGTGTTTTAAAAAATAGATATAATAAAAGTATTTTGAGTATATAATGAGGTTCACTTATCAATAAAATAATTAGTTGTGAGAGTGATAATTGTGAAGAGTTAGTAAAAATATACGTATTCTTAATGATCAAACTAGTTTTGTATCAGTGGTTGAAGGCATTCACATCAATTGTTGTTCTGAATGGTGTTAGTTTGTTTTAGTGGAGGATGATCGTCTGATTAGTGGGTGTATTTAGCTGAAGGAGAGGTGTCTGTTTTGAAAGAAGTCGCATGATGTTGAGAAACTCGTCTAATGGAAGTCATCTAATCTTATCAGGTCAATTGACCTAAGTATTTGTCTAAGTCAGGTGATCTGATGGTAAATCAGCTGAGACATGAAGTCATCTGTCCTGAAGGAAGTCACCAGACCTGATGGCTTGAGGTCTTTTGACCTGAGTAGGCAGTATCCTGAATCAACAGAGAACAAAGTCTTCTGATTTGAAAATCGACAGATCTGAGCCATATGACCGGTTCAATTTAAGTTATGAACCGGGCCTAAGCTGAATCATTTTCACATCATGAAACGTACATTATAAAATTCAATTGGCCAACCCCATGTTAACTGGAGTGAGCTCGCTCAAGCTGGAGTTGTTATATGCCAAAACTGATTAACAAAATCAGTTGAAAATGTCGATTGAATACTGAGGTTTGATCGCATTGAGAAGTAGTATTAATTGATGTAACTCTTTCTTTCAATTGAGCGTTAAATTTATAATTGCAAAGTTAGGATTTTTTGAGAAATATTTAGGAAAATCCTAATTGCTGAGGCAACTGAGATGTAATTTGTAATTCCTTACTCGTATACTGAGGACGGAGTGTTCTTGATCCCATGGATTTAGGTTTTACAGTCAAACCACGTAAATCACTTGTGTGCTGATTTAGCTTTGAATTCTGTTTGAGTATTGTTCATATTTTCATCCGAGTTCATTTGTTTTTGTTCTGGGATTAATATAGTTGAATGAATTTTCTTAACAATAACAAAGACGATGGTCTCCATAAACGAATAGTGCATATATGTTATAAACGGACGAAAAAGAAAACAATGTATAAATTTAATGGAGGGAGAAACTAATTCTTTTTATAGGTAGCATATTGCTAATAAATGCGACATATATTAAAGTGTGAGGGAGGAAATAGTAAGTATATAAGTTGAGAATAGTAAATGAAGGTGGAGTCCACGAGAAGACATTATAGTGTGTGATATTTGATTTTCAAAACAACTTTTGGTGGTGTTTGATATTCTTTTAGCTAAAAACCTAATTATGTATGATCATAATTAGTGTTACGTACGTATTTGGATGAGTTTGTAGCAAAAGAAAGAATCGCATAACAGAGAAAAGGACCATCCTTTTGTTGTGGCTGATAAAGAGAGATCGATGGACCCATTAATTTTAGTATTTTATATTTTAAAAGCAAATTCTTTACCTCTAGAATAGGGACTCTCTATTGGTATAATAATATTATTAATGCAATTTGAAAAATATCCTTTAATTTGATGCCTAATATTTTGATGCATGGAAAGACATTCTCTTGTGAAATCGTGAAGTTGGAAAAAACGAGTCAATAGTGATCAATACTTGTACACAAAAACATAAAATTAATATTTTTATATAGTATATAATATAATATGTCAAAAAATTATACGAGATTGTCATGCTCTGAAATATCATATTAGAAAATTATATAATTAGACTAATTACACACTTTATAATGAGATAAATTTTTTAGGTCTGCAAGTTCCTCTGGGACGTCCCGAAAAGGAAAACTTGCAAGTTCCTCTGGGACAGAGGGAGTATTTAATATGTATTATATATATAATTAATTTAGTTAATTTGGTGTAAAAAAATATCATTTAATTAAAAAATTTGTCAAAGCGCCGTTTCGGCCGGTCCAACCCGGTTTTTACCTCTTTTGAGCGCTTTTCAGGCGCTTTTGAAAATGTCCGGTCCAACGTACTAAAGCGGCCTGGAAAGGTGTCCGAGTAGCGGTCGGACCGGTCCGACCGGCCGGTCCGATCCGCTTTTTAAAACACAGCGGCAGACGGGGCAGTATGTCAAGGCAAGTAGAGCCTTCATTAAAAGAGGTGGGTCTTCAATATCTCTTTTTACTACAATTACTTCGAATTAAATATTTTATATAATCAATTAAATAAATAAAAAATCCCCATTTCCTTTGTTAATAGATTAAGACATATTAAAATCATCATTTATTTAATCTCCTCCTAATTAAAGATTTCGTTCCACGTAAGGGGAAGATGATTTGTAATTATTTCAAATAAGCCAGCCGTAATTAAATACGAAAAACATGCGCTTAACTTGTTAGTCATATAGACTCATATATAGTTGGATATAATTTTGAATGTCTTTGACTAAATAATTTCCATGTAAATTTGAATATTGTTGTGACTATAAAATTTAAAAATTATGATTCAAATTTCAAACTAGAAGTTTAAGTCATATTTGGCTTTATTAGAGCTTCGTCAGATACATTCATGATTTAAAATAATCAAATGAACTAAAAGAAAAAAGAGTTAGAAAGAAATTTTAAACATAATTTTTTTTCGAATAATAGCAATACATTTTGAATAATGAATATCCAAAATATTACACATTTCATAAATTATTTTTATATAAAAATTAAAGTCTTAATAATATACCCCATTTATACATATTATATCAATTAATTTGCATCTGACTACACACACATACGTATACATATGGTGATTGTGACTGTTCCAATAATTTGAATATTCTTCCAACATTTTCTCTATTTATTATACTTGTGATGTTTAGTAAAGAACTCATTCCCATTTCTGACTCAAAAAATATATATATATATATATATAATTTTACACTTTACTAGCCTGCGCACGTGCATGTAATTTTTAAAGATGTGATGGGTGCTTCTGATATATACTTGAAATTTAATCATATATTGGATCTTAAAGTGACATTTAAAAAATAATAATAAATAATAATAATAATATTGTACGACGTTGTACAAAAACATAAAAATAAAAAATTACTACAATAGGATGCTACCCCCAAAGTTAGAGCTGTTAAATGCTGCGAGTATTGATTTACTTGTCAGTGGGTTACATCTGTTGACAATCATAGCAATATAAGTACTCACATCTTTTTCTCGTTTACTTAAAATAATTTACTACATTCTTCATTTATCAATTTCATTATGTCAATTCCACATGGCCATTTCTTGTTTTAGCATTGGATTAATTAGTGCTTTAATCAGATTCTTAAGCATGCTAGCTAATGAACATCATTATCATTATTACAACACCATAATAATGATAATGAGTATCATCAAAGGTCACTATGGAGTTACTTATTTCTTTTTAAAGTACAATTTTATGATTTTATTCATTTATAATAAATAATATCAAATACTACTAAAAAAATGAATGCTAATTAATTTTCATTTATTCTCATTTCTCATCATCATTGCCCCAACCAAACGGCCCTAAAATATATTTAAAGCAAAATGAGCTAACTTGTGTTCAATTGTATTCCCTATTCTATATAGAGAAAAACTTAATGTGTTTGAATTCGTTGGGCCGAGAGATCGTTTGGCTAAATTTATAATTTTAAAACAGTTTATAAATTATAAAAATAAATTGAAATATTATAATCATTTTTTTATTATCTTCACTCCAATTTGTCCCGGACCCAGCACCCCTTCTATACCCTTATTTTTTCAATATAAAAATAAATAAATAATCATTTTTATTAAAATTAAGATTTAAGAATTATTTTTTATTAATTATCAAAAAAATTAAATTATAGTATTAGTTAAACATGACTTTAGCAACTTATAAACTATTTAAAAATAGTTTTTCTAAACTTTTTAAATAATTTGTAGTAATATGCTTAAAATTGATATATTTAAAATAAATTTAGTCCTAGATATCCTATTTCAATAATTAAAAAAAAAAATTCTCATTCCTGTCTGTCATGTCAGAAAATATCATATGAATCAGATTCAGAGCTTAAAACATTAGATCAATTGTATCATTCGGAATGAAAATTAACTTTATTTTTTTTTCTTTTATCTCATATAATTATTTAGTGGGTTAGAAATTACTCTAGAAGATGAATTACAAATTCTGAGGAAAATAAAAAATCTAAAATACTACACAGTGAGAAAAAAATCGATTTATAAATATTTGTTTAAAAGCTGTATATGATATGACAATTAATTTGTAGATGTTGGAATAATTTAATAACAACAAAAGCAACATATATAAAATAGAGATATTCTGAGCATCATATCGATCGATACATGTAAAACATGTTGATGTTTGCATTATGGATAGATACAGGTTGATGTTGTAATTAAATAATAATATTTGGAATAATAAAATAAAATAAAATGGCAATATATACATCTAGTTGTATATATAAATAAATATATGTGTATGTAGCCCACAAGGTAGAGGATAAAGAAACAAGAAATCATATAGACACTGTAGACCTTTAAGGGAGAATCTTAGGAATTGAAGGTTTCTTTTCTTGGGGAAATAAAAACAAACTTTGATATTGATATATATGATCGGAGAATGACAGTTGATCACGCGACCCCAACCCAATTCCCTTCTTTTTAATAATTAACTTTCACTACCAAACTTTTACTTTATATATTTCAATTTTTGATACACTTCGTGAAATTTTTAATACACATAATTAAATATTTAATACTTAAAAATTTATTTATGATAAACTTATCATGAACCAATACTTTGCCTTTACTTAATTCCTTAGCAAAATCCTTGTCCATAATTCTCTTTGAAATTTATTCATAATATTAATAGATCATGTAATTATTAATATTATTATTTGTAGTTACTGATGTTATATTTTTTTCATTCAATTTTTTTTACAGGAGGATGGCACGGTTTTTGTAAAAAAAAAAAATGAGTGTGAAGTGAAATAATTTTTTTTTATTAATTTAAATCAATATAAATTGTTTTATATAAAGATATGAATGAAAATTGGAATGGAGAGAATAGTTTTTACATTATGAGATGATGTGTTATAAAAAAATGATTAATGGGATATTAGCAATCATTCATACAATGTTATGTTTATAACCTAAATTTTTGTATTTCCCCACCTACTCAACATACGTTTTTTTAAAATTGAGTTTAATTATGATTTCTAAATTAAGCAGACATGATAAATTTATATATAATTAAATACACAATTTACTTAACTCATGAAAATCAATTAGCTAGATAGCTGTTCCTGCCTCTCACACATTTTTGTTTAATTCTTTATTTTGCTCCCTTGAACAAGATTATGTATTGCATTCTCCGGATCAAAACAAAATTCTAAATTGATTGAGATTTATTTGGTCAATTAGACATTTACTTTCATGAAATCAATCATCATCTGAATAAAAGGAAAAAAATTTAATGGGGTCTTAGCTTATAATGAAATCATAGTAATAATTATTGCACCTTTACTCATATCCAATGTCAATGTTGGAGTCCATACACATTTAATATATATATTTATTTATAATGTCAGTGCACAATAGCAGCATTTTATTGAAAAATATGTACTTGACGAGACATTTAAATCGATATATGTATTCAATATGGTGTGTGGGAGAATGAAAACTGTGTTTCAAAATTAATATTGTACAAATAAAAAAAATAATCCTACTTTGAAAACCAACTTTAAAAAAATCAAATATATAATTTAGAGGGTGTTTGATTAATTTTATTTTAAATATTTTATAAATTGTTTTAAGAGCTTATAAATTTTTGAAGTGTTTAGCTAATACAATTTATAAGTTTTTTTGATAATTTATCATAATTTTTTAAAAAGGCATTCGCATAATGGTTCAAAATTTTATTATATTCATAAATTGGTTCATAAGATTTGTACAGGAGTATAATTTTTTTCTGCACAGAAGTTTTTTTTTTTTGCACAGAAATTTATAATTAGTGTCAATTTTGTTAATTATTTTGTAAATTTTAATTTTTTTAAAAATATTATATAAAAATAAATATTTTATTATTTTTTATGGTGAGATAAGAGTTGTGAACTGATGATGGGGTCCGAGATGAGATGAGTAAGTGGGGGTGGAGGTGTTAGAAAAATAAATTATAATATAACAATTTATTTTTACAGCTTATAAGATGTAATGGAATTATTAATCTTATAAGTTGTCAGACATCTTATAATCTTTTAATTAACTTATTAAATATTTTAAAAAACTTATAAACTTTGTCAAACACCCTCTAAGAACTCATGTGTGACTTGTAAGAATATTTTCTCACGCGTGCTCTCAAGGATGTAAATTTGCCCAAAATGGAACTCTCATATCACAAGCAAAGATCTCAAAGTATGCAAAGTATACTCCTAGACAGGTAAATTAAATGTTTGGTCCTATGAGAATTTGTACTCAACAGATTTGATTTCACGTTCTTTTTTTTTATCCTTTTTTAGCATATATAGTCCCTAGCGTTAAAATAAATTGCACATAAGATTCAATGAGAATTTGTGCTCATTAATTTTAACGTAAAAATCTTATGGGACTATTTATGTTTAGAAAAAAAAAGGACCAAATTTATGAACACAAATTCTCATCAGATCATTTGTGTAATTTACTCACTCCTAGACCACTCTCTAAATTAAATAAAATTAAGTTTCACTAACCCAATTTGAACTCAACTCCAAACTCTATTCTAGAACTCCAATATGATCTCTTTCTCATAAGTCCATTTATTTTTTAATATAACTGTCATAAAATCATTATGTTTTCTAATAGTGATAATGATTATATGTAATAACGATACTTGTATATTGAAATTTATATAAACTCGGGTTCAATAAATTTACTCTAATAATATACATAATTACATATCCAATATATCCACAGATAAAAATAAATTTATATATATATATATTAGCAATATGTTTTTTAATTAATTAAAAGAAATTGTGTCAAACACTTACATTGATTCCTCCATATTGATTCATCCATCACACACACGTAGCCCAACTAGAAACTACCAACATTCGTTTGTTGACTTTTTAATTTGCTGGGATTAGAAACAATACTACATGGTGTCAATTAGAGACATCAAAATTGTCAGTTTAATTTTTATATATAGCAACACTGACAAAGGATCGTGACGGTCTAGAAAAACCGATCATACGATCGAATGTTGCAACTCCACATGTGGAGTACTCATTTGTTGTCTGTTTTATTTTGGCTACTCATAAATAGTATAAAAATCCAAATGTATACATTGTTGACGATGAATTTATGTTATATATAAATAAAATTCAGCATAAATATTAACGCAGACAATATTTTCTCTCTCTTTTTTTATTTAATAATTCATACGTGCTTAGTCGTATACATGTATGTAAATGAAAGAGTGCAATACTTACGACAATCTATATCTCGAATTACTATTTATCTCATGACATGAGATCTGCAGAAATAAGGTGATATATATGATACTAAAAATATAACAGTTCTTTTAGGAAATATAATAGTTAATTTAATAAAAATATTATGTGATAGAATTTTAGTAAAATATGATAGTCACTATTAATAAAAATATTATCACTCTTCAGTTAATAAATGACACATTTTATATTGGTCTCATATCATAAAACAGTCTCACATTAACCAGGTGGGCTAGCTCCCCTATCCACCGGACTCTTCACTTGAGTGAGTGACTTGAGTTTAATTCCCCCTGAGAACGAATTAAGGGAGATATAAGGTTGGCTTGGAGTGTTTGTGAGACTTGACAAACTAACTTATAACTAACTACTAATAATTAATATTTACCAATAAAAAAAAATTGTGTCACATAAAATTTACTTAAAAAGAAGTTTGTTTACAATTAATAAGAACCATTGAAGGGAAATAAAATAATAGTGTTGGGATATTCAATATTTATGTAAAGAGAGGCAAGATTTTCAAGGGTTTTCCATGAGTTATAGCCTAGCTTTACCAGGGCCACAGTTCCTTTTGGCACTTAAAGCCATTGACCAATGAACATGCATATGGGTCCTCTCTAACACACTCTTGTTTATATATAATTTTCCTTTATATATATGCACATATATATATATATATATAAATTAATTTCTGAAATTAAACCACCTAATTTGTAGGTATGTCAACAAGTTGCTTGCATTTGTACACAAACCATCGATAAACACTTGTTATCAAAGTTAGGTTTCATCTAATTAAAATATTATAAATTAATTCAAAAATTACAAATAATCAACCTAGAAGTATATGCCAGCTTGAGATATTTGTTCCAATCAATATATGTTAGTTGAAAAACTTGATATTAATATTATATGGAAATTAAAATAATTAAATAAAAAAGATGGACATGACAATACAATATAATAGCTTTTTGGGCAATAAGTAGGTGTTATGGTAGTTGGTCCCGCTTACCTTGGGCATTTAAATTGCTTTATCTTCAAACTCTGCCTTCCACCACACAAATATATCAAGATTAAACACCAATAAAATAATAAAAACAAAAAATGACAAAGGATGAAAAATCAATAATGTAGAAGGGGGGGCCCTCTTTCCCCACCCCACACTCAATTCATAAAAAAAATATCAAGTATATATTATTATTATTATTAAATAAAATACTTATATTATATTTATAAAAAGTAAATAAAATATATCTATAGCTATGCTTATATCATCGTCATCATCATCATCATAAACTAAGTTTATATATATTTATATATATTTGTGAGTAAATTAAATATTAGTATAGTCTAATTAATAGTATATATATATTAGTTGGAAGGGGACGTTTCCTCGTTTTTCATCTGTTTGTATGTATGCAAGTTCTGACACAATTTGATAATGGCATTTTCACACATCTAACGAACACAAAATCCACATCTTTTTCCCTGTCTGAAAAGTTTAATTTCTTGATGCCCAGTAGCCCTTGATTGTTGATTTGGAAAGGAGGGAAGGCACGGTCAAATCACTCAAGTTCCCTCCCTAGCTTGTTTGATCAATTTCAAACAACAAGATCAAAGTACAACAGTACTAATAAATTATTAATTCTCTTGCTATAATTTTTTATTTATATAAGGAGATCAATTCCATTTAAATCAAATCCTGATTTAATTTTAAATATTAATTACGCTTTATAAAATTTGAATTGGTGATCCAAAAAGAAACATATATATACTAATCAAAATTAATTGTTAATAACTAAAAATTTATTTTTAAAAAAAATCAAACCTAAATTTTGTATTAAAGTGAGGTGCCCAATATACTCCCCTTAATACATATACATACTCCTAGCTACATGCTTTTCTTGAACAACCCGTCTCTTTTTTATTTTATTTTATATATATTTAAATTTGTGTGAAAGAAAAATAGTGAGAAATTATGTGGATAAATGAGTGAATAAAGATGGGCATCTTTTTCCAAGCCTTTTTAGTACTCCCACCCACCCCGTTGCCCTTCTCTTTCCCTCACTTCTTTATTTCCTAATCTCATGAGGAGAGATAATAGAGCTGCAAACATCCATGGATTGTGTGTCTGATCACACATAATTGAGAGTCAAGAAATAAGTATCAATTCACACACACAACACACATCCTCTCTCTCTCAATATCATATATGCATGTATAATTCAATCTCAATTATGGTGACTGGTGAGTACTACTACTCTTACTAGTTTGTATGGATATATTCATGTTTGGATGTTCGATCATCGTCTCACATACATAGATAGATAGATGTAATGATAGAAGAAGACGGAACACGTGCACATGTAGACACAGAGAGAGAGAGAGAGAGAGAGAGAGAGAGAATTCATGAAGAGAGAGTGAGAGAGAGAGCCTGCCTGCAGCTAATGCTAATAGTAATATCCTAACCAATCCCTTTCTCCCCCACTCAATCTCTATTTCCTTAATAATATATCCAGATCACATCTATCTTTCTGTTTGTTTCTTCTCTAGAATCACCTCTATTTAGGAAACATATGTAGACTGGTCACGAAAGCCATATTGTTTCTCAGCCTTTCTATCTATTAGTTTTTTTATTTTACTTTTATTAATGGAGCTCACTA
Source organism: Prunella vulgaris (assembly GCA_026898435.1). Taxonomy (NCBI): domain Eukaryota; kingdom Viridiplantae; phylum Streptophyta; class Magnoliopsida; order Lamiales; family Lamiaceae; genus Prunella; species Prunella vulgaris. The sequence continues at coordinate 1,876,756 of JAPKLY010000020.1, read as the reverse complement.
TAATGATCGATGTTGATTATATATATATATATGCATATAGTGTTAATTTGTTGGACTTTTTGGTGCAATGGTTTTTCATTTATTTATTATTTTTAAATTTCAGGGCTATTCTGATCGATCACTTAGGGCAGTCAACCGCAACGTACAGATGATAAATTTGAAGCCTTGTTGATCATATGTTCATGTACGTCTCTCTCTCTCTCTCTCTCTAGATGTCTGTGCAGCAGTGAATTCATGAGAGCTAATTTATAACGTGGTCTCTTTTCTCAGTTTTGATAATTAATTAAATAATCCAATTTGATCCAACATCGATGGCGACCTACTTTCATGGGAATTCCGAAATCCAAGGCGGCGGCGACGGTTTACAGACGCTGATTCTCATGAACCCGGCCTACGTCGGTTACTCCGACGCCCAGCAGCCGCAGCCGCCCTCCAGCAGCAACTTTGTGTTCCTCAACAACGCCCACGCCCTGCACCACGCGCCGCCCTCCCAGACCCAACATTTCGTCGGCGTGCCTCTCCAGGGTACCACTTCCTCCGCCACCACCACCACCACCACCTCCGCGCAGGACCCACACGGCTTCCTCCAGCGCGTGCCTTACAACCTCTACAATCTCCCGATGGACCTCGGCGCGGCGCGTGACTTTACTCGCGCACAGCAGAGCCTCTCCCTGACCCTGTCCTCGCAGCAGCCCCCCGGGTTCGGGTCTTTCCGACCCGACCGGGACATCCAGGCGCAGCCCCTCGTCAACGCGGCGTCCCCGCCGCGCGGAGACGACGTCAGGGTGTCGGCGGGATCGCCGTCATCGGTGTCGGGGGTGTCCAACGGGGTCAACGGAGTTCAGAGCGTGCTGTTGAGCTCCAAATATCTCAAGGCGGCGCAGGAGCTTCTAGATGAAGTCGTTAACGTCGGAAAGGGAGCTAAGGAATCTTCCAAGGCCACCAAAACCACCGGAGATTGCACGGCAGCCGCAGCCGCCGCCAGCGGAGATGCTCAGAGCGGTGGAGACGGCGGGGGTAAGCGTGTGACTGAGCTCACCACAGCTGAGAGACAAGAAATTCAGATGAAGAAAGCAAAGCTCGTTAACATGCTTGATGAGGTAAGCGTGTTTCTCTCTCACTACAAATCTGGTGATGATGTATTGATGATATTGCTGACAAAATAAAGCTGCAATATTTGGCTCACACAACTGATCACTTTAAAAAAAAAAAAAAATGTTTTTTTCCAGTAAAGTTTTGTTTAATTTGTTCTTCAAGAGTAACCATCATGTGATTTTGCTGTCAGATGTGTTGTTTTCATTCCGTTTTGTTCTCGAATTTAGAACCAACATTTCCAATTTAATTTAATTTAATTTTTGTATTGTAGCCCTTCATATATTACTTGTAAATGTCCGTTTCTTAAATTTGTGATTAATGTAAAAATGTGTAATGAACAGGTTGAGCAAAAGTACAGACAATACCACCACCAAATGCAGATAGTAATCTCATGGTTCGAACAAGCAGCAGGGATTGGGTCAGCAAAAACATACACAGCTCTCGCTCTCCAGACAATTTCAAAGCAATTCCGATGCCTTAAAGATGCAATATTGGGCCAAATCCGAAATACAAGCAAAACCTTAGGTGAAGAGGACGGAATAGAGGGTAAAATCGAGGGATCATCCAGGCTTAAATATGTGGACAATCAGCTTAGACAACAGAGGGCCCTCCAGCAATTGGGAATGATCCAGCATAATGCTTGGAGACCCCAGAGAGGATTGCCCGAACGATCCGTCTCTGTTCTTCGTGCTTGGCTCTTCGAACACTTCCTCCACCCGTAAGTTGTTACCATTTTAATCTTGTAATAAGATATGAATTTATTATCACATTGACAGGGCAGGGCAGGATTAATTTATGTAGTCTCATGCTGCTCTCAATGATCTTGTGCAGGTATCCTAAGGATTCCGATAAGATCATGCTTGCTAAACAAACGGGGCTCACAAGAAGTCAGGTACACCAACTTTTAGATTAGATTAGACGAGACGAGATACTCTGTATAAATCAAAATCATATAAATGTCACATCTTGTAACATTCCTTGTTAAATTACCCAATTTTGTAATCATTTAATATGGAGAAAAAATATTTTCAGGTGTCGAATTGGTTCATCAACGCTCGAGTTCGGCTGTGGAAGCCAATGGTAGAGGAGATGTACACAGAAGAAATGAAGGACCACGATAAAAACGGAACAGAGGATCACAACAAAGCAAGCAAAAGCGAACAGCACAACGAAGACTCAACCTCGAAATCCCCTGCTCCGCCGCCGCAGGCCAAGAGCCCAACCTCAAACAATCAGAACCGTCCGTTCATCCTCAAGCAAGACGCCAATCAGATGAACCCGGCCCCCATAATATCAATGTCCACACCCTCCGCAACCCTCGGGTCGGGCTTCGACCTCATCGGGTCATCCGAAATCGAAAGCATCACGCAAACAAGCCCCAAAAAGCTCCGCATGGCCGACATGGTGCACCCCAAGTCAGCGGAAGCCGACCACGACCACGACCACGACCATAACAACATGCTGATGAAATTTGGCGACGAGAGGCAGAGCAGGGGCGGCTTCACCCTAATGGGGGCGGCGCCCACCAACTTCATCGGGGGGTTCGGGTCGTACCCGATTGGAGATTTGGGAAGATACGGGGCGGAGCAGTTCCCGTATTCGGGAAACGGAGTTTCGCTGACATTAGGGCTCCCACATTGCGAAAACATGGGAGGGCATCAGTCTTTCATGCCGAATCAGGGCATGCAATTGGGGAGAGGCTTGGAAATTGGGGAAAGTGATGATTTCAGCGACATGAGCACTCCGACAAGTGGTCATCCATCCAATGTGTATGAAAACATTAATCTTCAGACAAGGAAGAGATATGCAGCGCAGTTGTTGCCAGACTTTGTAGCTTAACTGAGGAGTTAAGTGTGGGGGGTTCTTTCACTATTTTTTGTCCCGTTCCTTAATGGGGATGAGATGATGGTGTAGAGAAGGAAAAGTAGATAGTATAGGTATATATTTATATATGTATACATTTCAAGAAACTTATTTGGGTTCTTAATTAAAAGGTAGCTTAGGGTGCCTAGAATATGGTTGGTTGGGGATTGTATATTAATTTTGTTTTCTGCACATCATTATACATGATTGTGATATTGTAATGTAGTTATTTTGGGTGGTATAGAAGAATAAAAGAGTGGTTTTCAATCTGGTTATTTTAATATGTTTTACATGTTATAATTAGAAGATCCACTTCTAATTACATAAACAGATTTGGGATCGACCATGACCTAAAATCGAGTGGTTTTAATTAATTTTTGAATGACCATCCAAAAACTAATTCAAACCAATGAAACGCCTAAATGACCTTGACGTCGTCTAGACAGCAGGTGATTTTTATATTATTTTTAATAATTTAAATTGAATGTGTTTTTTCACAAAAGTGTTTAACTTAGAGAAGTTGATGTTGATTTATTCGTATTGCATTTAATTTAGAAGTTGAACATATCATATTGTGATAATTTTTAAAATTTTATTGTCTTGTTTGAATTTTATAAAAGATCTAGATGGTTATTAATTATATTTTAAATTTATTAATTACATAATGTAGCATTTTTATTAATATAATAAAAAGAAAATTTGATATAAACAGAAAAAATAAGAAAATTACCACCGTCTACATATTTGATGGCACTCGTCCGTATATTGACTGCTTAAACACTATCGCACTCTTGCTATGGAGACTGGAGTCAATATAATATGACATGTATAGCGAGTAATTAATACTTTGTCACAAGATTTTAAACGGTTAAACATAAAAAGAATTCAACAATTTTATGGCTTTTATTCATTACAACATAAACTTTTTTTTTAAAATTTAATACACTATTTTTTTTAAGTTTTATAATTTAAAACATCTGATAATTTTTCAAAAAGAATTAAATTATCTGTCGGTTGCCACATAGAATCCACATAAATGCCAAAAAATAAAATTATAATGTTTTGGTTTAATGAGAATGACATCTTTAAACTAGTTTTTAACTCTATAAACATAACTTTAAAATATGTTATGAAAGATATTATTTTTATTGTTAAACACAATTTTATTTATTGGCGTCTCAGTGTACATTTATGTCATATTTCTGGCAATAGTTGCGAACCGATAGTGAGGTAAAAATGTTTTACTTAGACCAACTTTTATATTAAAACTAACTATGGGATTTTATTTTTTGATCATATAGTTTTATTTGTGTGGCATAATATTGTGTTGTTTAGTTAAAAAAAAAAAAAAAGTGCAATAAAATTATAAAGAGTTTATCCTATAGTTGGTCATGTGCAATATAAGATTCAAAATCGATATATTTTTAGTCTTTTGTTTTTCGGATATGGATCCTCTGTTGGGCAATAAAACCAGCAAATTATGCTGGAGAGTAAAACGCTGACGTATGGTTAACTATTCCTCCTTTTTAACTTATTATCACTGTAGGTAAAAAAATTATGACTTAGTTAAAACTTAAAGAAAAAAGAAAATATATTAATAATACGTCAGAGTTTTACTCCCCAGCATAATTTGTTAGTTTTATTGCCCAGCAGCGGATCCATTCTCATGTTTTTCTTATTATCAAATTCATAGTACATAAATAAAATATAAACACTAAATTATGGAGGGAGGGGGGCCATGAAAATTAATTATAGGTGAAAAGAAGATGAGAAATTAATTCAAGGATAAGGATCATGACAAGATCCTCATATTCATGGTCTTGTCCTAGCAAGAAGAAGAAAAAGAATTTGCCAATGAAACATAGTCCATAAGCATAAGACAAAAACCATAGCCCTTTTTTTTTAATTTTTTTTTTTAATTATTTGACAATTTGATATAGTATAAAAATTTCCACTATGAAATCCAACCATTGTGAAAGGAATGATGACTGATTGTTACATGTATCTCAATTTAGACCTTTACTTATATGGGAAGACTTTATACGCTAGCTTTTTAAGATCTTTATTTATTTAGTTATTTGTTAATATTATTACTATTTATCATCAATTGCTATGGACCACCTTAGTGTTAAGACCCTTATCTTAGCAAGACTTTGGCTTTCTTTAAGCCTTAGGATGAGATGCTACTGATAGAGACCTTGGTTTATTATACTTTAATCATATTAGCTAATTAGAGTTTAAGGTTTTTCTTTACTTTTTAATTAACGATTGACACCTTATGTCGGTGAATAATTTCACACATATGCTACGTGATTATTTTATGTAAAAGGAAAAAAAAAAGAGTTAGAGAAAACAAACAATACCATGACAATTAAAACATGGAAAGCTATCGCAGATTCTAAATTTCTAATTAATACTCCCTCCGTCCCCTTATTATTGATATAGTACATATGATGTGATGAAAAATAATAAAAATAGTGTAAAAAGTATTGAAAATAATACTTCCTCCGTCCCTAAAAAGATTACACATCTTTTTTTACACACTTTTTAAGAAAAGTGTGTAAAAAGTAGAGTATTGAGAGTGATGTGTAAAGTTATATTATTAAAATAATAAAACTGGTTAAATTTAATGTAAAAGTAATGTCATTTTGTGTAAATATGTGAATATTATGAGGATAAAGTTAAAGTAGTTATTTTCATTTATAGAGTGTACAAAGTGTTGTGGGACAGACAAAAAAAAAAGTGTGCAAAGTGTTTAGGGACAGAGGGACTAATAAAGAAGTGAATAGTATAGTTTTCTAAAAAGATAAAAAAACAAATGAGCAACATATAGTAAGACGGACGAAAATGACAAAATGAACAACTTATAATAGGACGGAGAGAGTACTATAAATTATAGCTATTTAAAACAAAGGCAATATTCAAGTTCTAGTCTTCGAATCCAATCATATGTATTAACTGTTTCAAGACCTCGAGAAATTAGGGAAAATTATGCAAAATAGTAATTGATTACGTGCAAATTGTATTTTGGCCACATTGCTAGAAAATATATGTTTTTAGTCATTTCTACTTTAAACTTACAATATTACCTTTAAAATTGAAAATTTTAATTTCACAATTCACTTGCCTTCTACCCAAAATACACTTGTTTCTTCAATTGGCACACCCTAAAAACAATTGAAATCTTCTGTGACTATCTAACGGAAACATAGATGAGAAAAAGAAAATATGAAAGTTTTTGGAGGAAATAATCCGGGATTCAGGTTTGAACAAGGACAAGTTGGTACTAAAAAATTTAAGTGAAGAGTATTTATGTAAAACACTTACCAAAATGGTTTAAAAAGAGTTTTGTGAAATGAAATGACCAAATAAAATATTTGGCCATGTAAATATGACCAAAAAGAATTTTTTCCGAGAAATTAATGAAATCATTATCATTAACTCAGAGTCAAATTTTATCATGTCATAGAGATTTATAAATTTGGAGATGATAACGGCGGGGGAGGAGGCCGTGGGCGTCGAAAGTGAAATATAAGAAGAAAGTAGGAGAAAAAAAATAATTGAAATTTACGTGGATGCAACTGAGGAAGTGATGTTATCCAGTATTAATCTTTAGGGGATCAAAATATAAATGTGGTTTGAAGATTGAATAATAAATGATTCAAATTATTGAATAATACATGTAAAATTTAATGAAAATTACAATTTAAAGCTCTGAAAAGCAATAAATGCACAAGAAAATTACCCACTTTTTTGTAGTACAATAATAATAACCATATTGATAGAGAAAAATTAATTAATGAAATTAAAACTCATTCATTGGCCTAAAAGAATGTTTGAAGCTCTTTTTTTTATGGGATTAATGAATTAAATGTATGAATTTGAAACATATTTGTGTTGTAAGTGATCTATTCATACAAATAGATTCTTGACCAATGAGATCGTATTAACTAAGTCAGGACAAAATATTTCTCTTGACTTTATAAGAATTTGGTAGAATAATCTTCAATTAATGTTGTTGGGATTGTTTTTCTTCTCTTTCAGCAAAAATCTTCTAACATGCATTATTTCTTCATGCTCGTTGGTGAAATATGGTCATTCTTGATAGGTCGCTGAGAGGTTGGTATATGCCCTTCGGTTGGCACGAGGTTGCCTGATTGGAGACGACCAAACAATGTCGTCTTTTATGTCTTGGGCTTTTGGGCCTTTTATTCGAGTTCGATAGGTCTAATAAATATTTGTTTCCTAAGAGAGCTAAGAGAGTTAATTTGGCATTTCATATTGGTTTAAACAGAAAGTGAGTGTCGTGTTTGAAAACATAAGTGTAAATAACTTGGGCAAATTCGTTTTGTGTATGGTTGATTGTTGCCAGCCTCTAGGAAATATTTAAGTGAGTGTTTATTTTTACGGGGAGGGAGAATGAAGCACATTCAGATGAGAAAAAAGTGAATGGAGCAAATTTTGTGAATAACAAATTTGTGTTTGGTTTGGACTGGATGTGTTATGAGTGATTGGAACTTTATGTCAAACCATTATTTTTAGTGATAATAATGTATTTATTTTATTATTGTTAGTTAGTGGGGTGATGATTAAATGATTGTATATTGATTATTATATTTTTTTAACATATAAATAAATTATATATAATCGAAAAAAGTTTCAAAAATAAATAAACTTTATAATAAATATTTTTAGATAATTTAAATTGATAATAAATAATATGAAAATGCTATTTATAAAAAATAAATTATGTCTATATATAATAAATATATCATTTTTGGGTAATAATTTTTTGTGAGTCCATTGGGCTTTGCCCAATTATTTTATTTGTATTGCTTGAATATTTCTTTTTAGTTATTTGGGCATTTTCTTTTGTATTATCTAGAATTTGTGTCTCTCTTTATTTTCTTTTTTTAATAATTAAAATATACCACCAATTTCACAAATTTTGTTTCAGTGGTAGTCCTGTATAGTTTCTAGCATTACAAAATTGAACCAGATATGAAGCTCATAAATTGGGCCTCAGCCCAATATCTATTGGACATATTGTTGTAGCATCGCATTAATTGTCTGTAAGCCCATATTATTGGGACTAGCCATTGCGCAATACACTACCAAAATAAATATGAAACAGGTAATATGCACCCCATTTTGTTTGCAGTACACACACCTCACAAATTAACAATTTTTTAAATAATTTTAATTCTTCTCTTTATTTTTTTCGGTGCACCCATTTTCCCTCTCTTCGCCCTTTCTTTCCTCATTTCTTCTCAAATTCTTCTCTCTCTTTTCTCTTCGTTCTTCTCACTTTCATTATATAGCACACGTATTATCTCATTAAGACCGCGTAATTTCTCACATCACGCCTACTCTCCCACTAATTTTTATCTCAAACTTCAACGATCGTCCATCCACTGCAATGACGCCATTTTTCCATTTGCGAGGCACTCTTATTTGAAAAAATGAAAAAAAAAAAAAAAGTAAAAACAACGTTGAATTTTTTTTTCTTTCCTCAATCTTCATTCATCCTCTTCATCTCCTCTCTCAACCTCTATGTCTACATTCAAGTACATAAAAAAAAAAAAAATCAATTTTGGTTATCCGAAATAAAGTACAATTTTCAATTTTAGTCTTTTTGAATTACACCTTTTTTTTTATTGAAAAAAGTTTTTTTTTTTCAAAATATAATCGAAAAAAATCTGTTTGGATTATTTGAAAAGATATATTAATTAATTTTTTATTATTTGTTTTGTGCTTTTCATTTCATATTTTTCTTTTCTTTTCTTTTTTTTGTCAAAAGAATATTTATTAATGTGGGTGTACAGATTTTAGGAGAAAAAGTCAAAATAATATTTATTATATTTTATATTTTTTTTTATTAATAAAATTATGAAGTGTGTACTTTTAACAAATGTTGGTCCATATAACTTGGGCCAATATATATACTATTACTATCTCTTGTCCGATTTTTTTTTTTAAATAATTTTACTTTTTTGAAATTTTTAAACATAGAATTTTTTTTTTCCCGAAAACTTATAAACGTTCGGAAAAAAAGGTCAAATTTTTTGGAGGATAGTGTTTTTAACTTTTTATCAATTTGGTTTGTGCAAATAACCTGGTCCTTTTCATGTGTTGGCCCACTACCCAAAATTATACAAAAAAGTGAGAGAAGAAAACCTTCTTGTTGCACTTATTAGTACTTCATATTAAATCTTTAATAGATATTCATAAATTTACAATCTACTTTTCATAAATATTTGCGGTATATTTTAAGACACAAATTTTTTTTAAAAAATTTAATTGAATATGTAGAATAAAATTTCCACTTAAAAATTTTAAAGGTGGATATTTTTTAAAATGCTTTAGTTTAAAAAATGCAAACTTTTATGAAAATATAAAGTATACAATTCAAAAATAAATAACTGTCATTAATTCATATGCACGTCAAAAGGAAACTTAAAAAAAAAGTAGGGGAGGGGGTTGTGTGGTTGGGTATGGGGTCAGACTTTTTAATACTTCTCCCTTCGAACAATATATATTTATATTTTTTTTCTTTATAATTCCATCAACACTTTGCACATAAATAAATAAAAAATTAAATTTTACATTCATAATTTTTAAATATTTATATAAAAGTCTATTCATTACATATTTTTTTCTTAAATTGTATTTTCAATCCACACGATGATTTGTTCGACAGACGGAGGGAGTGGTTGAGTTTGATTTTTTTTTTCTCATTATTATATTATAGGGTAGGTCTCTTGTGAACATGAACTCGTATCACTGTTATATGTAATCAGTATTACTGTTATTCATATATACTATCATTATTATAAAAATATACTTAATCTTTTAACAATGATAGTGTATATGCATAACAGTGATAGTAAATATACATCAGTGATAGTGTATACACATGATAATAATAATTGATAACCCGAATTCACTGTGAACTCAGGTTCACACAAGTTTTTGTCTATATTATGACTATCGAGTTGCATTCGAGATTAATTAATTATCAAACTGAACAAACTTGATACGAATCTTAAATTACATTACATTTAAAAATTATATATATATATACATATATATATATATATATATATATATATATATATATATATAAAATTTTACATTCAAGTGAGTGACCCGGATTCGATTCCCTTTGGGAACGAATTAAGTGAGATATAAAATTGATTTGGAGATAATTCTTGGAGTGTTTAGGGACTTGTTACTAACTTGTAACTACTAACAACTAAATTTATCAATTAAAAAACAAAAACTACTCCATCCATTATAGGATTTTTTTTCACATGTAACAAACATAATATTTAGAATGCACTTGAATTTTTAAGCTCATTTCAATTTTAAATTAAAATTTTCAAAATACACAATACATACTGAACTGTGTGTCTTTTTTTCAAATGGAATATTGCTTGTTAAATCTTGGAGTATTACTGATTAATAATTGAGAGATTTTTTTTAAAAAAATTAAAGTATATACCATGCATATGGAGTATAGTTGAATGACTAAAAAAAGATTTAGTGTGAGTGGGTTAATTAAAATAAAATAAAATATTTCATTGATTTTTACTTTTTATTTTTTTTGAGTGAAAGTAATGTTGAACGTTTAAAAAAAATAAGTGTGAAAGTAATTATAAAAGAGAGAAATATAAATGCATTTTTATGTTTATTTCATAAATATAAAGTAATAAATTAAAATATAAATTAACAACTTTTGTACTTGCTTTTGAGTTTTGATCACCACCAAATATTCGCAACCTTTCAGGGACATACATATAGAAAAAAGGGGAGTGTTTCCACTAATTTCATCGTAATTTGTTTCCTTTAATTTATTCCCTTTTCTCTGATTCAAATAAGTTACTTAATTACCGGATAATTATCAGACATATCATGCATGGGCTGCAGCAAAGTGAACAGTAGTGCATGTGTTTGACTAAGTCATAAACTAACAAGGGACATCCACTTTTTAGTCAGTTGATCCATCGTTGACTTGACATTAACTAATTAATATCCTGCAAAACTAATTTGTACTTTACTTCATATATTATTGAATTAATGATCCAGTTATCACGCATCAAACTTTGAACAACTAAAATTATTAATGTCCAAACCAGGGATGGAGCAAATACCGAAAATACCGGTATATCATACGTACTTACCATATCGAAAAATATCGAATTTATAGAAAATTTTGGTACAGTATCGGTATAGAATTTTAAAATTTTTGGTATATCGATATATACCGAAATATTTTTGGTATAAACCGGTATACCGACTTATACAAAAAATATTTAGGTATCTCGGTATACTGGTATATATACCATTTTGGTAATTTAATATTAAATTTATTTTTATTTAAATAAAATTATACTTCAATTATTTCGGTATGGACCGGTATGACAGTATATACCGGTATGGGCGGTATACCGACATAATCGGTATTTCGGTATAGAACGGTATATATCGAAATATCGATTCGGTACGGTATGCGGTATGTATTTTTTGTATACCGAAATTTCGATACGATTTTTACATATCGAAAATTTCGGTACGGTACGATATTGTATGATATGCCACCCCTAGTCTAAACCTGAGTAAATTAATTATCCAAGTGAATTTGGTAGAGAGCAATTTTTATTTAACCAACCCATCATTTTGTCATATTCTACTCAGAAGTGATTTATGAATTAAAGGAAAACTCCAAAATTATTCTTTATTTAGATATGTAAAAATAATTAACTTCTCTCTCTTCATTGCATGTTCAGACCAATATTTCATGCATACATATTAGCGTTTGGTCAGTTAGAGAATTTGAGATTTTAAAAAAGGATTAGTCTTGTATACACCAGTTACACGGTGCAACTCAAGTCCATTTTTTAAAAGTTAAATAGTTTATAACTGAAAAGTTAAACAGTTTATTACTGAAAAGTGTATCTTTCATTGTTTAACTTTTCAGTTATAAACTGTTTAACTTTAAAAAATGAACTAGAGTTGCACCGTGTAACTGGTGCACAGGAGACTTGCTCTTTAAAAAATATACTCCCTCCGTCCCAACATTTTCTTTATAGGTGGACTTTCACGGATATTAAGAAAAAATGAAGTATGTGAGTGTGAAGTTAAATAATAAAATATAAAAAAGTGTACTTTATTGACTTTTGTGAGTGTGAGTTGTTTCCTTTTTTGGGGGTATGAAGAAAGAGTTGGGACGTTCATATAAGGAAAGTGTGAAGTTTATCTTGGAACAGAGGGAGTATATACTAAATCTCAGCTTCAAATTTATCGAGTGCATGCGATTAATTAATTTAAAAAATGGATCACTCCATATATAATTTTGCTCTAATTTAAAATGAATTTCTTTATTAATGGATGGTGGGTTATGGATCCCTTAAAAGTAATTGTTTTTAGGATTGACTATGCTAAAATGTTAAAAAGAAAAATATATGTTTATTGATTAAACCCTAATTAATATATTTACACATTTTTCCACATTGACCACCAAATAGTTACGTGGGAGTATTTTCTTGTTAGAGTCTATGTTTGCTTTAAAGGATTAAATTATTTATCCCTGCAAGTTAAATGTGCATATTTTAGAGAGATAAATAATTTAATACTTTAAATCAAACACTTATAGAATTAATTTCACACGATGGATCAAATCGAGTCCATTAGTCCCCATACATTTCTATAAATTTGAGTTTTTACGTGAGATGAAATTATTTTATGGTGTAAAACAGTAAAAGCCACAAGGCTCGTGCTTTCATGGTCTACCTATTGGGTCTCCTCTTTAAAAGTGAAAGTTGAATTATTGGGCTTCCTTTTTTTCAAACTCGACTTTCAGAATAAATGAAATTATTTCACTACGAAATTTTTCAATGTATTATTCAAATACATCTCATTTTTACAATTTGATGGCAAAAACATTAATTAATTACACATGCATACACAATTAATATCTTTAAACAAACAAGTTAAATATGATCCAATAATAATCAAACAAAAATTGAGAGGTATGGATGTGAGTTATTATTATATAAAGTATAAAGAATTGTACCTTGATTGAGACATGTTAGAGATGTTAATTAGAAAAATGTCACTTATTTTAGGTATTTCACTAAAAAAAACTTAAGTATTCTGAGGCACAAATTATATATGTAACTAAATCTCATTAATTAAAGAAGGAAATATATTTCAGGCAAAGGAAGATGTTGACATTTATCGACAAAAAAGTAATTTATGTTCCTGCAAAATAATTTGGAATTAGGAAATATGAGCAGGCGTGACACATTATTTGCTAGCTAGGCGTTTATTTAATTTATTTATTATTTGTGAAAGCCAATTTTGAGTGTGCCATGTCTAAAATTATCTAATAATAAAAAAGAAAATCATGCATGATTAATAAAAGTGCTAAACCAGCTCAGTAAATTAATTAAATCATACGTGTAATAAACCATGCTAGCTAGGAAACAAGAATTTGGAAGCAGTCGACGCTCAGGGACCAGAAAACGACGCCCAGCAGCCATTTAGAGCATCTCCAAGGGTTCGCGCTACTCTAGCGCGAAATCTGTAGTTCATCTTCAACCGTTCGCGCCAGTATTTTTATAACCGGACCGGTGATCAAACCGGACAAGGCTCCGGTTTACGGTTCAACCGGTCCAACCGGTTGGATCGTCGGTTCAACCGTTAAAATAATTTATACCTATTTTTTAATATTTTCTATGTTAAATAAAATAAATATCCACTTATAAAATTAAATTAATACAATAGAATCATTTTTCTTTTTTTTAAAGATAATTTGATAATTATATTTACTTAATTCTCTTCCACAATTCATTCAACATTCTTCGGCCACATATAAAAAAATTAGAAAGTTGGGCCAAAATTTCATTAATGGCCCATTAAACCTATATCTAAACCTAAAATTTCAGAAACCCACTTATCCACATTGTACCGTCTATTATACTCTTGTAGTCTTCTTCTCTTCCTCCACTGATTTTCAGCGGCCAGGCATCGCCGCCTCCTCCACCTCAACCGCTGCCTCCTCCCACGCCTGTGCGCTACATCAGACAGCCTCGCCTCCTCGCTGCCACACGCGACACACCCCCTGCCATCCACGGCCACGCCGCCTCCTCCACCTCAACCGCCGCCTCCTCCCACGCCTGTGCGCTACATCAGACAGCCTCGCCTCCGCGCTTCCACACCCGACGCACCCCCTGCCGTCCACGGCCACGCCGCCTCCTCCCACGCCTCGCCCGCCTAGGGGCGCTGAGGCGGTTTGCCGAAAAAATCCGTCTCTTCTCTGGTTAACCGGTTCAACCGTTTCGGGCGGTTTTTCCGGTTTTTGACCGGTTCAATCCGATTCAACCCCCAAAACGATTTTTAAGCATGTTCCGGACCGGTGTCGAGGCCGGTTCCCGGTTCAACCGGTTGAACCGGCCGGTCCGGTCCGGTTTTAAAATCATTGGTTCGCCCTGCGTTACATATATTTTCTCATTTTTTATTATATTCTTTTTATATTAATTTGAATTTAATAATTACATAATTTTATTATAATTTTCAAATAATATAAATTATTTTTTAATTTAAAAATAATTTACTAATTATAGAATAAAAATTATAGAATAAAATTAAATTTAATAACATCATACAATCATACATGTTAATTTAAAATTCATAATACAAATGATAATACAATGATAATACAATTATAAAATCATACATAATTTAAAAAAAATACAAATAAACACATCACAAAAAAGCACACAAAATAAAAAAAAAAACCCCATAACATCAATAATAGTAGTCTAGCTCTCGAAATTAGAATATTCCTCCCACATATGATCAATCAGTGCATTACGAAGTGCCGTGTGAGCGTCTCTGTCTCTAATTTGTCTAAATCGAGAGACGAATGCTTGAAAGGATGAAGATTCATTATTCACCATTTCTACATCGGGAGTTTGTACATCGATTGTAGTTTCAATCGGTGCATCAAGATCACGTTCATCTTCAATTATCATATTGTGCATGATTATGCACGCTTTCATTATATCACACAAATCTTCTTTTCTCCAAAAGCGAGCAGGATTTGCCACAATTGCAAAACGACTTTGAAGAACTCCAAATGCACGCTCCACATCCTTTCTGCACGATTCTTGTCTCATAGCAAAATATTTATTTTTTGCAGAGCGTGGATCGCGAATTGTTTGCACAAGAGTTGACCATTTAGGATAAATATTATCGGCTAAATAATACCCCATATTGTATTCTTTTCCTTGAATGACATAATTTGCAGGAGGAGCAATACCTCTAGTTAGATCTGAAAACAAAGGAGATCTTTCAAGCACATTAATATCATTATTGCTTCCTGGCATACCAAAATATGCATGCCATATCCAAAGATCATAATCAGCGACAATCTCAAGAATAATAGTCGGTGATCCACTGCGACCTGCATATTGCCCAGCCCAAGCCGTTGGACAATTTTTCCATTTCCAGTGCATACAATCTAAACTACCTAACATACCTGGAAACCCACGTTGTTTTCCAATAAAAAGTAGTCTAGCAATATCATTGGAAGTAGGCGATCTTAGATATTGCTCTTCGAATATCTCCACAACAGCACGATAAAATCTTTTCACACATTATGATGATTGACTTGGATACCATTTCTGATCCACGTCGGCGTAAATATTTTCGAGTGAAACAGGAAATTATTATGAAGAAAAATGAAGAACACCTACAACAATCACCGGCTAACACTTTTGATATGTATGGTGGATATTTTCAAAATCTCGGAGGATCGGGAAGCAATCTCGGAGACTATTAATTGTTAGAGTATTTTCAATTCAAGTATTTAAATTACTAGGATACTTAATTTCAAGTATTTAAATTATTATGATGTTTAATTATTATGTTTAATGTATTTTATGCATTGTAATGTATGTTGTAGTATTTTAATTATAATTTAAATTATTGTAATATATTATTTATGATTTAAGCAAAAATTACATTTAATTATTCAACTACAAAATATTACAATTTAATTGTTCAATTTAAAAATATTATAATTTAATTATTAAATAAAAGTATCACAATTTAAACCTAAAAGTATCACAACTTAAACATAAAAACATATAAAGTATAACTTAAATAAAATTAAAAAAAAAAGAAAAAAAAAACAAAATGTGCAGCGCTGTGAACAGTGCGCGCTCATTTGAGCGAGACACTGTTCACTCTCACCAATCTAGCGCCAGACATGAAGCAGCCTTGGAGCATAATTTGCATCTCCACGCCAGTGCAGAGCGCGGTGTTTGGAGATGCTCTTATGAATTTATATATGAAAAGTACCCCCCTCCAAACTCCTTTATAAAATTATAGTATAAGTATAAAATCAAACTTAGCAACTCAGTGATTGACATTAAAAAAAAAAATTGGACATTTGAGTAAAAAAAAAAAATTATATTTATAAATTGATTCATAATATATATTTATATAAAAATATAATTTTTTTTGTACAAATTTTTTTTGCACAGAACCAATTTATAATTATTGTCAATTTTATGAATAATTTTATAATTTTCCAAAAAAAATATAGATGAACACAAAAAAAAAGAATACCAAGTCGATCTACGTACGTATTTCGATTGTAACGATTTACGTCTATTGAAGATTGGAGCAAAATACTATTATGAATCGTAAAGTTAATCATAGAATGAATTTATCTGATTCTTTCAACTCACTCAAGATGTAATTTAGTTTAGATTGTATCTATGATTAGGAAACATTAATGCTCAATATTTACTCTATATATATATATAAGTGATGCCCAATAATTGAATTAATTAATTCCATTAATGAGTTCAACTTGGGTATTTGTTGGCCATCGATCGTTCACAGTGTTAATTATCACACAGATAACTTCATAATTAAGTACCAATTTACTTGAATTCTATCAATTCAGGAAAGTACTGATCAGTTGAAACAAACTCAGCTGGCCCGACTTAAACTCATATCTAATTTGACCTAATTAATCTAGTTGAGTGGACTAGAAATCAGCTGATCTGATTTGATTAGTCATGGTCACCCAGCTAACTGAACCTGAGGTTAATAAACTTATTTTTTGTAACCCAACTAATCCAATACCTAAACATACTTAGTTGATCTGAAGTTACTGTACCTGATCAGCTGACTTGACCTCATCTGAACCACACATTATATATATTTACATCTGACAATTTGTATTTTAGAAGTTAAAGATATATTATACTCACTCATTTTTTAATTATTTACATATATACTTATTATCTTTCTATATATGTTACATAACAAATCAAATCAAATCAAACCTTCTTAATTAGTGTAGTCAGCAAAATTAAATATATAAATATAACTAACGATAGTTTTCGTGGAATTCAACTGCAGCAACATTAATATTAATATTCTATTCGAGATTAAGGTGTTATATGAGGGGTGGAGCAAATACCGAAAATACCGGTATACCGTACTTATCATACCGAAAAATACCAAATTTACCGAAATTTTCGGTATACCGAAATTTTTGGTACGGTATCGGTATAGGATTTTAAAATTATCGGTATACCGGTATATACCGAAATATTTTCGGTATACGGCATATTTTCGGTATTTCGGTATATACCGAAATATACTGATATATTATTTAATAAATTAATTTATTAAAAATATTATTTTAATACTAAATTTGAAACCCTAGTTCAATTATTGATATACTAAATTTGAAACTTGAAACCCTATCTTCATTTATTCCTCACAGACGAACGGAACGGCCGCTCCTTCTCCTTCTACCTGCTCTGGCGGCGACGTTTCTCCGCCGAACCTCCGGCGCCCCCGTGCTGCTCCGAACCTCCGGCGCCCTATCGCTCCTCCACGCCCCACGCTGACGCTACTCCGACGCTCGCGCTCCCCGACGCAGTAACGCTCCCCCACGGTGCTCCGACGCCGAGATGCTGCCACACACTGCTCTCCGACGCCGCGACGCTGCCACACGCTGCTCTCCAACGCTCGCGACTCTGCCACACGCTGCTCTCCGACGCCACGACTAAGGTATTTTCTACACTTTTCTCAACTTTGTTGGATCTGTTGTCTTGTCCACCAATTTATAGTCTTGTTGACCCAATTCATCTAGCGATAACGATGATAGTCTTGTTGACCCAATTCATCTAGCAATAACGATGATAGTCTTGTTGACCCAATTCACCAATTTATAGTCTTGTTGACCCAATTTATAGTCTTGTCCACCAATTTATAGTCTTGTTGGATCTGTTGTCTTGTTGACCCAATTCATCTTGTCCACCCAATTAATAGTTCTTGTCTAATCTAGCGATAACGATGGATTAATCCATTGACCCAATTCATCCGTCTAACCAACAACTTCATTACACATATGATGATTGATGAATGATCGAATTGTTGCCTTCATAAATATAGATACATCTTATGTACATGTTGTTTTAAAATTGTTTTAAAATTATTTTAGTGGACGTGAGCAGCTGCAAAAAGATGATGATTACTTTTATTTTATTTAGAGTATATATGTATTTGGGATAAAAATGCACCTTATTTTGATTAATACTTTATAGGATAAAAATGCTGCAATCTCTTTTCAAAATAAAACAAAACGAATTGAAAAGATATTTTGCTAATTTTTTATGAGATTTAATGAATTATTAGGTGATAAATTGTATTTGAATATACTGATTTTTTTATTGCTAATTTTTTCAGAATGGAATCTGAATCTTCTTACTCGTTGCGAAGTCCAAGTCCAACAACTCCAACTGATGCACCAAATACAGTAGATACTGATACACATGAAGAGATCTCTAGTAAAAAATGAGCAAATAGAGACTCAAAGCCTCCAGATACACATGGTGAGGCCTCTAGTCGGAAACGAGCAAAGCAAGATTCAAAGCCTCCCACAGCTCCTAGGAGTCAGTATTGGTACCATTGTGAAAAGAAGATTCGAATACTAGATGATGGGAGCACGCAGCCGTACGGGGTATGTAACTATTGCCAAACTGAGATCCCTACGCTGGGTGGAAGTACTAGTGGCTTAAAAAACCACTTAGTGAACAGGTGTATGTTAAGTCCATTACACCAAGAAAGTGCCAAGGTGAATAGTCAGCCCGTCTTGACAAATGAGAGCATGGGGCAAGGAAGTGCTTTGGTTGCTCACACTTTTAATCAAAAACGATGTGAATTGGAGGTTGTTGAGTACGTGGTTTGTGATGAGGTGTTCTTTCGAGCTGTTGAAGGGAGGGGGTTCGTAAGTCTTGTGCACGAGTTACAACCGAGGTTCAAAATCCCCGGCCGAAAAAAAGTTGCAGGTATGATTTTTTATTTATTCTTAGTGGAGAAAACTAAGATACGAAATGCAATTAGTGGCCAAAGAGTGAGTATCACCACTGACACATGGACATCCATTCAAAACATAAATTACATGGTGATCACAGCTCACTTCTTAGATAGTGAATGGAAATTGCATAAGAGGATCATTAACTTCACAAAAATCACTAGTCACGTTGGGGAAGAAAAAGTGTTTTCAATAGTAGTTGATAATGCTTCTTCAAATGATACTGCTATTGATTACTTGAAAAAAAGAATGAGATGTGAAAATTCATTGTTGTTTGAGGGTAAATACTTGCATTTGAGGTGTGCATGTCATATCCTAAACTTAATTGTTAAGGATGGTTTGAAAGAACTTAATGCATCGATTAAATCCATTAGGAATGCAGTTAATTTTATTCATTCTTCCCCTTCAAGATTGAATAAATTTAAAGAGTTTGCTGTGCTAGCCAAGTTTGCTAGCACATCAACTGTGCCTATGGATGTCAAAACTAGATGGAATGCCACTTATAAAATGCTTGAAGTTGCATTGAAGTATAGAAGGGTGTTTGATAGAATGAGTGAAGAATGGGTGCCTTTTATGAGTTATTTTCGTGAAAAAAATGAAAAGGGGAAAGAAAGGGTAGGACCTCCAATAGGGGAAGATTGGGATAATGCAAAAGCTTTTGTGCACTTTTTGAAGAAGTTTTATGATGCTACTTTGGAGTTAAGTGCATCGAAAACTCCTACTTCTCAATTGATTTATCAAACAATGGTTGCATTACAAATTGAGATTGAGAAACAAAGTAGTGATGATTCAGATGAAACTCTTCAAATGGTTGCACGTGCAATGAAGCTAAAATTTGATAAGTATTGGGGGAATTGGGATAGCATGAATCCTATGATTTTTATTGCAAATGTTTTGGATCCAAGAAACAAGCTTCAGATTATCAAAGTTAGTGTTAGAAAGTTGGGAGGTACTCTTGAAAGGGTACAACAAGTCATTGATATGATTAAAAGAAACTTGGGAACTTTGTGGTTGGAGTATAAAGTGATATACGATGTCTTGCATGGTCAGAAACAAAATGTGGAAATGGAGGGTGATGTTGTAGATGGTACTAGTACCGGTGGTGGCGGTCTTTGTGATGAGTTGTTTGAATCGGCGGATGCCCAACGTGAACAAGAGCAACTTAGAGTGATATGTAATGAAGTGGATAGATACTTAGCCGATGATTATGAAAAACGTCTTCCATCTTTCAATCTTTTGGAGTGGTGGAAGGTAAATGCATCTAAGTATCCAATCCTCTCGCTTATTGTCAAAGATATTTTTGCAATTCCAAGTTCAACCGTTGCGAGTGAGTCTGCTTTTAGTTTGGGTAAAAGGGTTGTGGATCCTTTTCGATCTAGTTTGAATCCGAAAATGGTAGAAGCATTGGTGTGCACTAGTGATTGGCTAAAAGCAGAAGAGATGAACTTCTATAAGGATCCGACCGATGATGACCTTGAGTTGTACAAGGAGATTGAAGAACTTGAAAAGAGTAAGAGTTTGTTCATTATTAGTTTATTTCTTAAATAAAATATGAATTATATTGATAATTTTTTTATTCATGTTAACAGCTACAAATGCCATTCAAGATTATTCTCAAGCACTTGCCCAGTTTTCTTCTTAAGAAGTAAGTATTTCCCAACTTTGAATGAGGTTATTATTTTTAAGTGTCATTTGTAGTATATTTTTAATTGATTTCGTTTGCGGGTTCTGGAATGCTAGAGATTTGGATTTGAAATGATTTATGTTATGTATTTGATTATGATTTATGGATTGTAATACTTTAATATTTTCTTGGGACATGATTGTGTTTTTAAATTTGTTGGGTTGGACTTTTGGAACAAGAGTTGCTTTAGCTTTAGTATTTTGTATTTTTATTATTCATATTTTGCATTGTATTTTTTTTTTTATGTAATTTCGGTATATGCACAGGTTTCGGTATGAATCGATATTTCGGTATGGTCGGTATACCGATACAACCGGTATACCGATACATTCGGTATGTCGATATGAACCGGTATATACCGACATCTCGGTACGGTACGGTATACCGAATATTCGGTACGGTATACGGTATGATTTTTTGGCATACCGAAATTTCGGTATACTGAAGTTCGGTATACCGAAAATTTCGGTACGGTATCGGTATGAAAAAATGCATACCGAAAATTTCGGTACGGTATACAGTATGGTACGGTATGACCGGTACGGTACGGTATGCCAGCCCTAGTTATATCTTCTGATCGATGATTTTCAACTCAAATTCAAAGATATATTTTTCAACGGATTCAACTCATGTGAGAGACTCAAAATCAAATTAAGTTTTCAACTAGATGATAATTTAATAGCTAGTAGAAATTATCTTTGTAATGGATTAACTCATGTTTGTTTATTTTTAATAGGAGTGGAGCTTCAACAAATTATTACCTTGCCATTGTATTTTCGACAGAGCTTCACTGCGTTGCGATTTCATGGTGGTGTATGTAGGATTTTCGATTTAGCATCTTTGGCTGAGTTTATAATTTTTTTAAATTAATATATAAATTATTTAAGGTTTTGAAATCTGTGAATTTTACACACAAATAATCAAATACTTAAATTTGAGTTTATGTTTAAAATGAAGGAATTCTAAATACTTTTCAAAATCATGTCATTTTAAATCTCTCATCTCTACCTCTTTCCATCTCTATCTTTTCTTCCTTCTCTTCCATCTTAACTTGAAATACATATTTTTTTTACATTTATTTTTAAAAAAAATTGATTCATTTTCAAATCCATCCAACGAGTTTATAAGAATTCTAAATATATTTGATAAAATAAAATATTTAATAGCTTATAACTTCTTAAAATAAGTACATTACAACTTATAAATTGTAAAAATATAAATTTAAATATTTCAACATATTTTAGTCACCACCCTCAACCCCCACTCACTCCCCCGATCCCAACCAACTCTAACTTAATATAAAATAAAATAAAATTTTATATATAATTAAATTAAAAAAATATATATGATAATTATCATGAAATTATAAGTTGATGTTAGTCAAACACTTTCATTATATTTATATAAAAGTAACAATTATAAAGCTTTTAAAATATTTTAAAAAATATTCAAATTTATAAAATATTTAAAATAAATTTAGTTAAACATATTCTAAATTTTGATAACGTATGAGAGTTTTCAGAGGAAGATCGAATTTGGTACACAAACATATTTCCGTTAGAAATATTAGCTGTAAAAGTGACTAAAAAATAGGACCATTTGCGAAGCAAAATATTCTTATAGGACTATTATTGCTATTACCTCCAATTTTAGACTAAATTCATGATATATAATATGTTTAAGATACTAAATTAAGTTTTAACGAATTAAATAAGATTTAATTAAAAGGTAAACGAACAGAGGACATGAAATATAAGTTAAAAACTAATGTCGTACAAATAAACAAAAGCAACTGCGCTGTTTTGAGCTAATTACTTTACTTTAAATAATTTATTTATATTTAGTTGTATATAAGTAAATGTGGTACATGCATGTTTTAACATAAAATAAAATCAGTGAATCGAGATATAAATATATATAATACATATTGAAAAGTTTTGATCCACTAGATTTTGTCGGCAGCCAAATAGATTTATCACTAATTTAAACATAAGTAACACGAGTGTTATACATATCATGATCTCTTTTTAATTAATTAATTAATAAACTGCAATTTACAAAAGCTTTGTTGATTTTTAATTATTCCTGCCTCCAGTGGATTCTTCATGGTCATGTATAAGATAAAATAAAAACTAACTAACATGCATGAGGTGGTATCGATCGATATCCGATTTGTAATGATATCACATCGACTATTATATCTTACCTTATATATAAAGCGCGAATAATTGCGGGCGGCCAGTTTTTCGCCGGTTCTCGGTAATTTAAAACAGATGCCAAGTGTTAATTAAGTGGACCGTTTCTTTTCCGCGGTCGATCTTTCTCGCAATTTAACCCTACTCTGTTTATAAAGTATGAATAAGGGAGGTGTCATTTCAGCCGGTTGCCCGTTACCCAAATTGCAGATCTTGCTTTCATATACAAATCACGATAAAAAGAGTTAGAGCTATTAATGGAAGATGCGACTAAATTTTGATTGTATTTGTAAATCTTCGACTTATTCTTGCTGCTTCTTTTTCTTTCTCCTGGCCGTCCGCCGTACCTCTGTAAGCAACTATTGTTTCTTAAGCGCCATAATGAGATGTTTAGGTTGTTTGGTTTGTATTTCACCACTTAATTTTTGTGGTGACTTCGTCGAGCAATTTTTCGGTGGAGAGTGATGGTGTTGGCGTGAATGGGAGTGCTCGGTTGCGGCCGAGATTACTCCAGTGTCCGGCGAGTTTCGGTGTAGACGACGAACGACGGATTTTGGGCTGCTTCTACGGTCATCTTCTTCACAAAAGTTTCCATTTCCGGCGTGTAGAGTGGTTATCAAAATGGTTAGTGAGTTGCAGGTGGGAAATTGTGGTTGTGAGCTGTGAGGAGGGGATGAGGCCACGTTTTCTTCTTTATTCATTTCCTTAGTCAAAGTCATGAGGTGTGGGCCATGCCAATTAAAACTCCATCTGGAAACTTGAATTTATTCACTTAGCCCTGCTTTCCTACTTAGAATCCTGCACATTCATCCACCCATTTAATTAGAAAGATACTTTAATTTGGACTAAATGCTTCACTTGGGCCTTCCATATCAATTTATTTTTCTAGCCGTAAGTTTAACAAGAAAATAGAGCCCAATTTACTCTTTTCTAACTTCGCCTATTTAATTTATTTATAAAATTCATTTGAGAGGTATTTTCCAAAATGGATCATGAGTTTCTATAAAATAAATAGGAAACATCTCTCTCAACAATTAAGCTCAAATAATTAAATTAATGTGAATAAATTCTAGAAATCTAATAAAATTGAGCACTTAAAGCACACAAATTTCAAACAAAAATCAGACTAATCACTTGGCAAAAGTGCGACTTGACTTTTAAATACATATATTCTTGATTCTTGAGTTTATGTTTATTTTGATATAATTTAAAATTTCTATTAATGTCTTATTGATTTATGGAAATTAGTAGACTATATATTACATATTTTTTCTCTCGCATGTTACTTGTTCATGTTCAATTATCTAACTCTTTTCTTTTCTCAATTTTTTCGTTGGCTTCCAGTGCCAGTGCATATCCTTTCATTGTTTTAGGGTTTCTCTAGCATTGATCCTCTTTTTTTTTAAACTATGTTTTCCATATTTTTGAAACGTTAAAAAATTTTCACTGATATTGTGATCCTTGGCTGACCTTAAAATTTTGAATTGTTCACCATAATATTATTAACACGATTTACCTTTTTCTTTTTCATGTATAACAAGATGAAAAGTTGAGCTCCAATTAAAATCAATGAGACACAATAATTTCATGTCTTTTATCAACTAATAATTTGGCCTCAACGATGCAGGCTTCTCAACAAAAAGGCTATAAGTCAGACCCTCGACATTGTTGGGGAACATTTGTAGGGCTAAACAAAGCACGTCAATAGTGGGGCTAAACAAAGCACATCAATAGTGCAATATTTTTTTTCCATCGATCTAATCAGTTTTCACCCTGTTTGAGATTGTAAGCTGTTTTGTGCAACCATTCACCTATTTTTCAGGGATCAAGTTTGTGAGATTATTGGTGATATATTAGTCGTATTATTTAATTTTACTATATTGAGGAGTGTTGAGTTGATTTCGTTATTGTTGCTTAAGAAGATGAGATGATAGGTCACATACTTGTTTTGCTTATGTTTATGCAGTTGAATTTATAAAATAAAATAAAAAGATTTACATTATTCATCTTTTTTTATTATTTTGAGCCAAAAATATTTTTTCATGATGAATGTGATAGAATGTATTGTTGTGGAAACCCTTGTCAATGTACTAATCCATGTTTATTTTTATGGTGATAAGATATATAAATGATTCTTGTGGTATATTAAATCGACATTCCTCTTGTATGATTTCACAAAATCCATTAATCCAAACATTTCTTAGAAGTTAAAAGTTGTAAACTTAATAGGTTGGTGTAGGGCTCCAGTTATTTTTGGTTAATCGTAGCTTATATTTTTCTTGGGATTTGACAACTTAATTATACTGGCCAAATTAATTGTTTGATGTATGTGCCTTTTCAACATAATTTCTCAGCATCTTAACGTACCCCTTCAAAATGGTAAAATAACTAAGAAAAAACTAATAGAGATACTTTACTTATTTTTTTGTTCTTTCGTTCACTTTAATTTTTCATGCTTGTTACACCGATTAAGAACTTTACATACGTGTAAATTTATATTGTAATTAAATTGCAAATAAAATTTCAAAAATCTGGGTAACCACCTCAATATTTGAGGTGGCACTTCATCTAGTATATATATAAAAGATGGATTGAGCTGGGTTGTACAGTGTCAAGTGGATGGCCACTTCATAAGATCCATGCAGAAACCATCAACCCATTCAAAATTGATATGATTGATTAATCTAGTAGGTGCACCTCAATAATTTAATCTAATTAATTATAGATTGTGTGTAGTGTACTACTTAATTATCTTGATTTTCATCTTACTCTTAAATCTCTTATTTCATTACTTTATGGAGTACTACTACTTGCTACTTAGAGATGTTAAACCATATCATTTAACCCTGTAGATAGAGGGTTGAAATTATGTTTTGATAGATCTGTTTGGGTCTTTTGAATCGGGAATGAGCCAGTCTGTTAGTTAATTGGGTCAGTCCATTAGTCCATATATTTTTTTAAAATTCAATACACATGCATATTAAATATAAATTATTATTATTTTAAATATTGATATTTGAACTTTTAAATATTTAAGTATTGATGTTTGAACTTTTATAGTTATGTTCGAGTGATTTTGATGTAACTTTAATGAATTAATTAACAATATTTAGGTTCTAGTTTGAATATTAACATTTAATGTCAACTATTTTAGATTTTATGTTGATTTTTTTTAAATAACGTAGCTCATTTGTAGAGCGCTTAGCTCGAGATCCGCTAGAAATAGAATTATGTCTCAACTATTAGAAGACTATTAGGAGCAAACTCGATAATGCCCTAACTAGTTTAACATGATATCCATTAGGACTGACCCTCTAGAGTCAGGACAGTCCGTTTAAAATCTCTATTTGCTACATATATAAATAGTTATTTTTTTTTAATATTTACAATGTATAAATTCAACCGAATAAAATTACTAATTAATAATAAAAATATGTCTCTTGAATACAATATATACCATGCAATTCAAATCCATTTATAAACAATTATGAACATTTTCATCCAGCGGGTAATGGTTTTAACGGTCACAATTGTTTTTTAGAACAGTTATGATTGGATAATTGTACCAGTACAACTCAAACACATGTAAATATTCAGATACAACTATTTAAAAATATAATTAAGTTGTTAAATGCATTTAATGAATACAAAAGACCTCTAAATAAGTGCCACGTGGTTCTTTTAAGGGTAAGTCAAAAAAAACGTTGGCAAAGAGTGAGTTATTCCACTGTGCCCGCACACATTAGACTTGGTGTTCCCCTTAGAAAAGTCTTTAGTCCAAAAAACCCTCTAAATATATTTTAAATTAAAATATGAAAAAGTCGTATAATCCTCTCTCTCTCTCTCTCTAGATTCCCTCCCCTTCTCTCTCTCCCTTGACAGTTCACACACTCATTGCCCACTCCTTAGTAATGTTTCCGTGTTTTTGACTTTCCAATTTGTAGATCCACCCTCACTCACCCCCATATACATATATATATATAGCTACATCTTCAACTCCAAACATATTCATACCAATTAACAACTACTCTCCTTTTCAATATCTAATCAATCATCCATTATTTTTCTTTACTGATCATCAATGGCGGAAATCGAAGTTCCCCCCTATTTTCTCTGCCCAATTTCTCTCCAAATCATGAGAGACCCTGTCGCATTCTCCAACGGCATAACCTACGACAGAGACAGCATCGAGAACTGGGTATTCGGCCAGAAGAACAACACCTGCCCCGTCACGAGGCAGCTCCTCTCCGACACTGACCTCACGCCCAACGTCACTCTCCGCCGGCTGATCCAGTCCTGGTGCACTCTCCACGCCTCCGACGGCGTTGAGCGCCTCCCCACGCCCAAACCGCCGGTGAGCAAGCTTCAGATCTCTAAGCTTGTGAACGACGCAAGGATTCCGCAAATGCAGATGAAATCCCTGCAGAGGCTCAGATCTATCGCTTCTCAGAATCAAACCAATAAAAGATCCATGGAGAATTTAGGCATAGCAGACTTCTTAGTCTCGTTGATTGTGAAGAAAAACCGCCAGATCCAATCATCTAGATCTGAAATATCCTCAGATCTAACCGAATCGAGAAAATTTTGTGAGGAGGCATTGGGCATTCTCTACAATCTTCAATTATCAGAATCCGGTTTGAAATCCATCTCTGCTTGTGGCGAATTTATTGATTGTTTAACGGATTTTTTGCAATTTGGGGACTACGAATCACGCGCATACTCTGTAATGATGATGAAATCGATTGTGGAAGTATCCGAGCCAGCTCAGCTAATCAATTTAAGGCCCGAATTCTTCTCCGGGTTGGCCCGAGTAATGGAAGACCAAATCTCTCAGAAGGCTTCAAAGGCAACACTGAAAGTGCTGATCAGCGCAAGTCCATGGGGGAGAAACAGAATCAAAGCAGTGGAGGCAGGATTTGTGCCCATACTGATCGATATTTTGCTCGATTCGTCGGATAAAAGGTGCTGCGAAATGATACTAGTTGTGCTCGATTTCCTCTGCCAATGCGCGGATGGGAGGGCCGACCTGCTGAAGCATGGCGCCGGTTTAGCCATTGTTTCGAAGAAGATACTGAGAGTTTCTCAGGTAGCGAGTGAAAGAGCTGTGAGGATTTTGCACTCGATTTCGAGATTTTCGGCGACTCCAACGGTGTTACAGGAGATGTTGCAGATTGGAGTTGTGGCGAAATTATGCTTAGTTCTTCAAGTTGATTGTGGATCGAAGACGAAGGAGAGAGCTAAGGAGATGCTCAAGTTTCATGCTAAGGCATGGAAGAATTCTTCATGCATACCCAACACTTGGATTTCTTCATATCCCTAATTATTGAGATGTGATGGAAAAAAAAAAAAAAGTACATTTAGTTCAAGTGTAAATTGTATACGATGAATTTTGTTAGAAGATTAATTTGTAGATTGAGAGAGAATTTCTTGCAAGTTGAAAGGGTTTTTGAAAAGTTGAATCAATTGAATGAAAAAAGTAGGTGATCATCAAATTTAATTTGTTAAAACATTTTTGTTACATTAAATTAGAGCAACACTTGTGTACAAATTTATACCGTAAAAATATCCATTTTAAAAAAATTCACGAATCTAAACCGGGTCGGGTCAGATTTGGACATTTTTTTCCAAAATTCGCGCAACTTGTAGTTCCAGGTTTTTTCGATCCCAGGTACGTTACAATTTGGGTAAATGTGTGTTACAATTAGGCAAAATCTGTATTACTAATTCTTAAAAAATTAATTTTTTGTACTTTTCAAGTAACTATAAAGAAAATATGTATTTCTGCAAGTATAAATATATGTTACTTAATTTATTTTTTATTCTCTTTGTTGATTTATGTTAATAATATGTTTTTTCGCTCCCAAGTATATTACAATCTGGGCAAAAGCGTGTTACAATTAGGCAAAATCTGTGTTACTAATTCTTAAAAAAAAAAAAATTATACTTTTCTAGTAACTATAAAGAAAATATGTATTTCCGCAAGTATAAATATGTGTTACTTAATTTATTTTTTATTTTCTTTGTTGATTTATGTTAATAATATGTTATTCATGTACTTAATACATCATTTAAAATCTTATATATGTTATATAAAATATAATATATATTTTTATAAGGATAAATCAATGTTTGTGCATACAGTAACACACATTTGATATTGCAGTAACACACATTTACTCTAATTGTAACACACATTTGCAGTAACACACATTTACTCTAATTGTTACATACATTTGCAGTAACACACATTTACTCTAATTGTAACACACATTTACTCTAGATGTAACACACATTTGCAGTAACACAAATTTACTCCTAGTGTAACATAAATTTGCAGTAATACATATTTACTCTAATTGTAACACATATTTGTTCCTCAATTTGTGTTATTATATGAGCATATATGTGTTACTATAGGATAAAATGTATTTTTATTAAGAATAAATATGTGTTACACATACAATGTAATATATAAATGTGTTACATTGCATGAAAAATATTTATTTCTACAAAAATAAATGAATATGTGTAGAAAACAACATTTAATCTGGTTGTAACACACGTTTTGCCTTAAAGTAACATGCATTTGCCACAATTGTAACATACATGGGAGCGAAAATCTCAAGCTAAGCGAATTTTGGAAAAAAAATACTCAAATTCGACCCGACCCGGTTTAGACTCACGAATTTTCAAAAATGGATATTTAGAAATTTGTATATAAGTGTTTGTCATTAAATTATTAAGGTTCAGTCGTACAAAAATAATACATTATTTTCAAATAGTTATAATAGGTAAAAAAATAATTTTATTATTCAACTTATATTACATTATTATACAAAAATTTTGTACTCATTTAAAAATAGTGCATTAGTGCTAAACTGTGAGTATTTCAATTATTAATGAGTTTAATTATTTTTTTGAAATTATGGGAAGAGTTTTTGTGCAATATTGCACATTCAATGTTCACAAATTTGAGAAACATGCGAGACATTTGTGTGGGTCTCTACGTATTTATCGGGTCTTACCAAAACAACAGCACATAACTAATTAATTGAAAAAACATGCACAAAATCATATGATTCCTCTCATTTTTTGTCAAATTTAATATCCAATATTTTCCATTGATCATGGATTGAATTTGACAATTTAATATGGATGAAGCAATTTAATTAGTGGGCGCACTATGACAAATTCGCTGATAGATAGCGGGTAAAACCCGCCATTAAAAGGGTGGAAAAAACGCTGTTGAACATGGTGATATTAAAAGTGGCGCCGAACAACAGCGGTTTAAAACCGCTATTATATCTAGCTTTAACAGCGGTTTTTAACCGCTATCGTATCTTAAAACCGCTATTATATCTTCTAAATTTGTTAACTCATAAAATCTAAAACAGCGGTTTTATAGACATATAAGAGCGGATTTTAACCGCTATTAAAAGTACATTCAATAGCGGGTAATACCCGCTGTTGTATATTAAAACCCGCTTTTATAAGTACTTTCAAGAGCGGTTTACTTAAGATATAAGAGTGGGTATTACCCGCTATTAAAAGTAAAAAACATAGCGGGTAATAACCGCTTTCTTTTCTCAATATTTTTCCAATATTTAATTATTGCAATATTATATATTTTTTTAATAAAACTTGTAGTACGATTTTTATACTTTAATTAAAATAAAAAGAAATTTTAATATAAATAACATTAAATCTAAAAATTCAAAAGTTCATATCATTACTTGCTAATCATTGCAATAATCTTTAAAATACATTACATCTATATAAATTCAAGTACCAATGGTGTTCAATAACTAAATTAATTAACTACTACATCATCATAATAATCAAATAGTCTTGAGCAACACGTTTGATATTCTCTTGCAGTACCATATCTCTCCTCCATTCCTTGGTTCACAACTGATGAATAAAAGTGGCTCACATTGAAGATCAAGCTTCACATTCAAAGAAAATGAATTATCATCAAGGAAACAAAACTTAAACCAATATACAAAAAGATAATTATTAATTATATAATTGTCAATTTGAGTAAAAAAAACGCACCGCTGTCACCGATCAAAAGAAGCTTCCCGCACTTTCTACTCAACTATATATGATTGCAAGCGTAAAGCCCACTCTTCCCACACTTCATCAATTTCCCCTTTCGAATAAGTTTTCTCCATGAACTATGAATTACAAAATACATTATTAAAGCACAAATAAATCTAATGAAAAAATATGTCTACATATAAATATTACCATTGGCTGCATCGAACATGTTTCAACTGTGCCCTCAAATTTGACAATTTGTCTCATGTAGCGAAGTACAAAAAAGCCACATTGACATGAGTCGGGTTGCTTAGGAGCCTAAGTTAGGAACAAAACTCATTGTAAAACACATGGTTTGTTATAAATTATTTATGAATACT
This sequence comes from Prunella vulgaris, assembly GCA_026898435.1. Classification (NCBI taxonomy): domain Eukaryota; kingdom Viridiplantae; phylum Streptophyta; class Magnoliopsida; order Lamiales; family Lamiaceae; genus Prunella; species Prunella vulgaris. Next base: position 1,845,091 of record JAPKLY010000020.1, on the reverse strand, counting down.
ACAAATGAAAACTTTTCATACCTCAATTACATTCCAATTGATTTTATTTACTCTTTTTTCAATCGAAGAATTAAAAATGTGCAGAGCCCTTCAAAATTAATTAGAGCACAATAAAAACCATCAATAGAATCAACAACAATCATGAAATTTAACTAGAAATAATTAAATTGAAACATAAGCTCAAAATTCACAATCATCTCAACATCTAAAATTACTAAGAGTACTAACTCATCAATTTACAATTGTAAATCTTGCAAAGTAAAGGAAAATAAATTAATGAACTATTAATTAAAATATAAAAATTAAAAAAGAGATAATTTTAGAAGATAATTTTCTTAAATTCTTAAATTTCAAAAATCTGGACAAAATTTCCAGTTTTCTCAGAAACATATCATACTGTTGGTTAGGGAACTAACTGATTAGGGTCATATTTGCATCAATTTGTGTCCATTTTTAGATGAATTCTTAGAATTTTGTATGCATTTAGGGCCTTAATTGTTATCTATTTTGTTAATTGTTAATTGAGCTCCATAAAAAAATATTATTCATTTAATTAAGTTCTTTCAAGAATTTAATTAATTTTTGATAATTTAATTAATGGGTATAATTTCATGAGCCTTTTAATTTAATTTAAATCGGAAAGTTTGCAGTACACATTAGGAAAAGAGATTTGGGACCACATCAATGCCACTGCCCACTCAAGCAAATTTCAGGAGAAAAGCACTGCTCAAGCATTCACTCAACCACCGTGTCTCACACATCCACAACAACCCACTGCAATCAATACCACACACAGCCTCTGAAACACCATAACCACACACCTTTATACAAAGTTTGGACTTGAAATTCATTCATCCAACAATTTTTAGTCACAAAATCGCCTAATTTTTTTATTTTTAGTCACAAAATCGCCTATCACAGGGACGCCTAATTTTTAGTCACAAAATCGCAAACTGATTTGCACAGCCCACACTTGCAAAAAATAATTTTGAAACCCTAATAAAATATAATCACATTCAATTATACCTTCAGTTGACGGCAGGGGTGCGCGGAGGCCGTGGACGGCAGGGGTGCGCGGAGGCAGCGCGGTGGCAGCGCAGAGGCAGCGCGGAGGCGAGGCTGCGACTGTGTCTGATGCAGCGCACAGGCGTGGGCGGCGGAGGCGAGGCTGCGACTGTGTCTGATGCAGCGCACAGGCGTGGGCGGCGCCGGCGAGGAAGGAGGGAGGCGGTGATGCCTGGCCGCTGAAAATCCGCCTGGAGTACGCCGGAGAAAATGGAGAACCACGTTTCAATTTTTGGGAAGTATCGCGAAAATGAGAGGAGGAGGAAATGTGTGATGTGAATTAATTAGGGTTTGTTTTGTAATTGATATTTTAACTGATTAATTTAATAAATATTTTGGTATTGAAATTTATATACAAGACTTGTCTTTGTCCAAGTGGTTAGGGTGTGTTTTTTAGGGTGTGTTTTTTAACTGAGAGGTTGCAGGATCGATTCTCGGAGGGGTTTATTCTTTTTCCTATTATTTAAAATGGTTAACTAATTTAATTCTATAAATATTTTGGTATTACATTTAAAACATACAAGATACTTTGTCCAAGTGGCTAATTGCGCTCAATACCTCTCCGAAGGTCAAGGGTTCGATTCCGTGCGGTAGAATTTTTTTTAGCAATTTTTAAATGTTTTAATAGCGGTTTTTAAAGTATTTAATAGCGGTTTTTAACCGCCATAATTTTAAGAAAAGATATCATTCGAATTATAGCGGTTATCATTCACCGCTATGTTTCAACTCCGCATTTTGACTTACAATAGCGGTTGAACTTTTAATGGCGGGTTTTTCACCTTTAAAAGCGGTTTTAAAATTACCCGCTATTATATCTATGCTATTAAAAGCGAAATTTGTCATAGTGGCGTTTGGTATAATTTTAAGAAATTGAAAGGATATAGAAATGAAAATTGTATGAAATGAAAGTCTTCTCATATAGCTGAACTATGGTTGATTTCTTAGTTTTTAGGAATCGAAGTCATGGTATAGCTATTTCAAACACACATAATGACTTTGATTCTCATTAATTACTTACCTCCAAAATCCTCCAATCAAACACCCCTTAATGTTGGATGAGCCTACGCTGATATCGTGAAGAAATATTTTCACGATCATTTAAAAATTTAAACTTACAGAAGATGTGAAACTAATTTATTTATTTAATTTTTTCAAAAACTCCTAATTAAAATTATTATACTATGATTAAATGATGAGTAAAATTAAGAATTGAAAATGAGGAAGTGGTTGAAGTAGGCATGCATTGGCCACCTGCTCCTTGCATGGAAGGATCCTTCTACACGCTGCTTTTATTGTACATGCCCTGATACCCAACTCCTACCCCTATACATATATATAATTATTACTCCCTCCGTCCCATTGGTGTTTTCACCTCTGGGATGGCACAACTTTTAAGAAAAGTATAGTGTTATGTAAAGTTATATTATTAAAATAATGAGATTAATTGGATTGTGAGGATAAAGTTAAAGTAATAGTTTCCATTTATAGGGTGTGAAAACAATTATGGGACGGACGAAAAAGGAAAGTGTGAAAACAATTATGGGACGGAGGGAGTATATATTTGTTGGTTTCATTTAATTATTATGTCGTTTTCAAATTTTCAAAATGATTGGACTTTATATTTATTTAGTCTTCTCTGCATTAATTTTCATATTTAATAATGTTCGGTCTTTGTGAATAAAAGACTATCGAGAAAATTCCATATTTAATAATTGGTAACATAAAATTTGAATGAGACAACTTTTTTCCCGTTTATATCAATTTTAATGAAAAGTCGTTTGAAAAATATAAAAGTGTAATTCATGTGATATTATTTTGTTATAAGTTGATTGATTTGATTAAAAAATGTGGATTAAAAAATTCAACTATTACATGCGCCATGTGTGGCAAATAATGACGTTATTTTCATTTTTTTTGGTTAAAACGAGACTAATATTGGAGTTACGTACGGTACCAAAATCTAAGATTTAAAATTTTTGAATAAAAAACAGACACTCAATAAATTATAGGACAAAAAAAAAATTCTCTTATTATAGATACTTTAGTTATATTGATATAGTAGAACACGTACTTGTGAGAAACAATTAAATTCTAGCAACTATTAATAATATATACAATTCGAGCAACTATGGGATGTTTCAATCGGTATATTGAACATTTGATTAATCCACAAGTACTTTAATTATATAAGAACCCCTTATGGAATTCAAATTTCTTTTTTTGGTAAACATTCTGATGGATATATATTTGAAGGATTTTTATGGCGGTATATATATATATATAGTTGAGGACACAATTCTTTTTAAACCCAATAAAAACATAACTTTAAACAGTTCAGCATATCATCTTTTTAATTGTACTCATTAAAGGCAAAAGATCAAATTTGAGAAGATGACAAGTCTATGTTCCAAGCAAATTAGAAATCTGCAGAGTGATGAGGACTAATAATAATAAGCATCAGTTGAATATATACTAGTTTCCTATATAAATTGCTCTAAATTCCAACTAAATAATGTATTAATTTATTCCCTTCCCCCAAGCACTTACCACACCACTGTTGGTCAATTTTATCCTTTTAGGGTATGTTTGGTTCGTAAAATAAAAGTATATATATCCGTAAAAAACATACAAATTATTTTTTAAGGATGAATACTTTTATGTTACGAACCAAACATACCCTTAGACTCAGATAATTAAGTGATAAGAAGAAGAATGCAAGTATTTATAAGTAATGTATATTCAATGGTGTAATGATGAATGAGGCAAGTAGTAATAGGAAAAAAGAGACGTATATGAACCAACCTTTGTTCTTATATAAGCCAGTCTCTCAAGAGAAGACGGTGTACTTATCAAAATATGATCATCGGGTGCATGGTTCCACAGTTCGAATAGGTTTTGAGACCTTAACATCTTTTTCCGTATATATTTTTCTTGAAGTTCTTCTTTTGTCAATTTTGAAAGGAGATCTTCTGCATGATCAAGGCAAGAATCAGACATGTTAACATGCATGCATGTTTTCTCTACCAAATAAGTAATTAACTCATTTCCATTGAAGGGGTTGTTGACTAGCTAGTAAAATTTTCCCTTGCTAACATGAATTATATATTATTTGATTTCATAGTTATTTAAATCCACAAATTTTACAACTTATTTTATCTTTAGTATTTGAAGAAAACACACCTTTTGTTATTACTAAAAAAATTGATCACTACTACTCTATGTTAAGAAATGGTACTGTTCTTTTTACTTTTTCGGTGTAAACAGAATCAAAATTAGACAATTCAAAGAGTTAAGGGACCAAAATCTAAGAGTCAAAATTTTTAAATATAAAACAGACACTCAATAAATTATGGAAAAATAGAGAAAAAAAAAAAAAAAAAAATTCCTCTGATAGTGGCAGTACACTACCTGAAAAGAATGTATAATCAAATGAGACAATCAACAAATTCTAAGACCAATTGAGTATCTACAAAGTGCATGAGATACAGAATATAAAATAAGGAAATAAGGATACCTAATATACCCAATTGAGTATCTACAAAGTGCATGCACTAATCAATTTCATAAAATCTGAATGCATACTGATAACATCTCCACTAAACACTGATAAGTATATATACAAGTTATTTCATTTACCTCAACAAATCATACGACTAAAAAAATAAAAATAAAATTAGGCATAGGCAAACAAAAATTTTAAATACTGATGGAACTCATATAATTGATTCATGGAACTCACATGATTGACTCATGAATAAGGTACGAAGAGTCCTTATAAATGGTGTTAAATAAAACTGCAATATAAGATATTGGAAAATTATTTGGTATTTAAAATTTTAATTTTAACTTTTGTCACATAATTTAATTTTATTATAAATTATTAGACCGAAGTTCTTTAATTTGTAATATGATCCAAAAGTTTAGCTTAAAATGCAATTTTAGAAAAAATCGTTGTGATGATATAAATTGTAACTAGAATTACTTTAAATTTTTTGTCATGTAATTTAAATTTTTTATGGGCAATTTTCATGTAGGCCACATAATTAAATTTCGAATAGAGGCAGATATGTCCATAAATCTTAATTGAAAAAAAATTAACTTAACTTTTTTTGATGAAAATTTTAACATATAATTTTGAAAAGATGGTAATTTAAATTATAATTGAGCCATAAAAAAATATTTTCAAAAACTAAGGAATTAAAGCACCAGAAAATCTTAAAATTACGTACAATGATAAAAAAAAATTAATTAATTAATTAGCATACATAAAATACGGCCTGGTTTGACTGGAATGAACATAGACTATGATTAATTTTTGGAATTGAATAAAATATGGTTAGCTATATATATATAGATTAATCAATTTTAGGTTGAAGTGTTCAACACACCATCCAAGATGATTGCACGCCTTGGATATATATTTTCTCGGATCATGAGCTTCTGGGATCATGTGTTCACAGAAATCTATGTTTAATTTTATTCCAAGTTCCTATGCCACAAAATTAATTTTCTAACAGCAACATTATTTCAAGTTGCAATTAGTTGATCCGTTTATATATATATATATATATACTAACTCCGTCAAAAAAAATTGTATTCTAAAAAATATACTTTTAAAATAAAATTCATTATAATATATATATATATATATATATATGAGTATGTATAGTCTTAGAATTAAGTACTCCCTCCGTTCAGTAGGAATTTGCACCCTACGGGATGACACATTTAAAAAAAAAAAAATAGTTTTATATATAAAGTAGTGGTATATGGGTAAATATGTGTAAAGGTTTGTGAGTGTGCACGTAAATCAATGCTTCCTTTTTTAGTAGTGTGCAAATTTGTGTGGGACGTCCAAATAAGGAAAGTGTGCAAATTTCTGCGGGACAGAGGGAGTACTATATATGATGATTTTTTTATATATCGATCTTGATTATTTCATGTGAAATGCCTGATAAGAAAAATCAATTCATGTGAATGTTCAAAGTGGATCATGTTGATAGATGAATTGGGGTTGGATATATGTGGTGGCTGTTAGATTGATGTCCATCAAACCATCACAAACTCCTAAATACAAGACTTTAGTGCAAGTACTCTTTAGTGGCCATAGAGAATGTTTTCTCTCTCGAATTCAATCTGTCTTTTATATGAGATCCTATTTATATGTATATTTTCAAGGCTCTGGTGACATTTAATTCTCTCATTTTATGCTTCAGTGTATATCCCCATTTACAATCGAAAAATTTACATTTAATGAACTCTACAACCCTTGGGTTTATACCAACAAGCAAAAAGAAAAAAGTTTGAATAACGAGTTTGTAAATTGAATTAAAATTTTAGACAAAGAAAATATTTATCTCGAAACACGAACTCAATTGTGTAATAACTATTCTACAAAAAAATACTTATAAAAAAAGTATTTTGTTATATTCCCTCGTCTATAAATGGTTGTGTCAGATCAAAATAGCGCAATTTAATGGATCCACGATGAATGTAATTAGGCTAACGGAGGAAATTATAGGTAGTTCTTGGTCTTGAATTTCTGGTAAATTTTATTTATTATGAGATTACACGGTAGGAGAGTGGCGGAAAAATCCACAAGTTGTAATGAATTTGGCTGTGGAAATATAGTTGAGAATGAGTAACTAAAGTGAAGCAGTTTTGTTAGATGAGAGCTTGCCTTTTTTATGGTGTTAATTGTTCTTGTAATGTATTGCTCTACATTGTAAGGGTTGGATTACTCGATCCCTTTGCAATGAAATTTTTGTCCTTTAAAAAAAAAGCCCAATTACCGGACACCAAATGATTAATCTCATTAATTATAATTAACCCGAAACTGTGTACAAACAATTTTCCTCTTTCCTAGCTAGTATGAATATTATTTGACTACAATATGCATGGCACGCGAGCGAGCAGATTAATTATGTGAACAGTGGCCAAGATTCCTCCTTTGTGCCCAACCATCATTCTAATGTGGCCGTTGGCAGGTGCAATTAATCAATAAATTAAACGATTGATATAATATATATATTGTTGAAAATATATATATATATACACATGGAATAAATAATTAAAAAGAAGCTACAACCAAATTATAACATGACCAAATTAATTACCTAAGCAAGTATATATATATATATATATATATATCCTTCAAAGTTCAAACCATAATTATCATAAACCCTCGTGATATCAATATAATTAAACACCATAAACCCATATGCATTGGTGACGTCTGATTAAATAAAACACGGATATCCTTTTTATTAATTAAAATTGCAAAATCCTCTTGACAGAATTAAGTATAAATTTCTCACACCCACCATCATTTTCACCTATACAAATTAAATTAAACTATATATATATACGTACGTATCAAATGAAAAGATAGATAAGTGTAGGTTCGAGCCCCACTACGATTATACAGAAGTCATGGGTTGGAGTCACCATTTAATTTACCAGATAAAAAAATTTGTAGCCGATCAATCACAAAATTACTTTATAATATCATTAATGATCACGTCCTGAAAATAGCTTCAAGATTCAAGCCACTAAACATGCCCATATTTCCATTCACCAATTCCGAATTAATCTCTTGATCACCGCCAACCATTTCTTGGCCATTCGAATTCATTATTTGATTTTGTAATACGGCGTCGTCCGAACTAGGCCACGGAGCCTCACCCGGCAATGGCGGCAATATTAAATCATTCTCCATCGGAATATTATTACTCATGCTCATCAAACTATTCCCTGTCTGAAACCCATCAAACCCTACCGGAAACATCGCCGGAAATTCAAAGAAGCCGTTCATCATAATATTGAAACTCGAATGAATGTTCGCCGGAACCTCGACGGACGGAGCGTTCACCGTCCCTTCATGCACGTAGGAAGTGCTTTCCGGTTGCGGCGGCGCGTGGTTGAGGAAATTTGCGTAGACGGCCTCGATGTCAATGTTAGCGGAGGTTGAAGGCTCTTGGGGAGCGGAAATGGAGGTCGGGTCGGGTCGGGAGGGGGCGGGACGCGTGGATTTGTGTCTTCGGGTTTTGCGGGAGCCGCCGCCGACGGGGACGTTGCGGAGGGAGCCGCCTTTGGTCCAGTAGCGGCGGCAGGCTTTGCAGAAGTATCTGGGCTGAGTTAAGCTGTAGTTGTTGTAGTAGCAGAATTTGGTGTTGGAAGACCCGCACCGTGGACACGGCGGCGACACCTCCACATTAGGTTTCCATCCCATGTCCATCCCTATATATTCTCATGGAAATGAATGAACTGTAATGATTCTTGTGTATATCGCCTGTAAACATCAAGAATGTGATTTTATACGAGGTTTAAAGGTAGGAATATTATTGGCGATGGGAATGAAATTAAAACCCTAGCTAGGAGATTCTTGTGGCCTGTACACATCAAGAATTTGGAAGATTCTTAGGTTCAGTTTTCTCTCTCTACAGCCTTGATTTTAGAGAGAGAGGGGGGTTTAGGGTTTGAAGGGGGGATGGAAGTATGTATATGTTAGAGGGATGCACGTGTGGGGCCGTTGAGGACGACGAAGAAGCTAACTACAGGCTGTGCATGGTAACTGTAGCGGCGGCTAATACTCGGTGTCGGTGCTAGGCACACGTGGCGGTATGTCATTGGTGGGAGAGGGGAGTGAAGTGGGGGCAAAGGCCTCGATCTTAGGGAGTTTCAGTTTGCTTTGTGGGAGGAACAAAGGATTGCATTGTCAATATATGCATGTCATTGTCCACCCATTGAGATTTCCTATTGGAATTGCCCCAATATATTTATAATCAATAGTTTATTCAACTCCACTTATAATCTATTATTCAACTTCACTTGTAACCAATTTTTCAACCTATTTTTTCACTAATTAACATCTCTTTATACCATTTTACATTTCATCTCACGTCTTTGTTAACACTAAAATATGGCAGGTGTGATTAATAATAATTTGTGATATCGTTTATTATAAGTGTTTTCTATATATATACATACTTTTCATTTTAAAGAAAAGGTTAAAACAGTTGAAGGAGAATAATATTGTTTTTGGGTAGAAAATGAGTCGTTAAAGCAGAAATATAACAAGTTATTTAGGCTAGCTAGTTAAGGGAGAGTGAGGTGACAATATTTAATGATTAATTTCTTGGTTGCATGCTAAAACAAACAGGAAGAGGAAGATGCATGGAAGTTAGGGTGTAAATGAGTCGAGCCGAGTAGTGCTGAGCTCGAACTCGACTCGAAAGCAATACTCGAAGCTCGAAATTCGACTCGAACTCGATTGATCTTGATATTTTAGCTCGAGTTCGACTCTGCTAAAAACTCGACAAACTCGAGCTCGGCTAGACTTAATAATTTTATCATTTTAATAAAATAAAATAAAATATTAAATATATTTTAGCTCTTTTTTTTATCTTAAATTCAAGCTCGACTCGACTCAAGCTCGATAACTTTTTTATATATACAAAATTAATAAAAATATTAAATATTGTACAACCTCGTTTAGGCTCGGGAGCCTCTCGAGCCGAGTATTTATAAGCTAGAACTCGAACTCGAGTAGCTCGAGCTCGAACTCGACTCGATTTGATTCGAGTCGATTTCGTTCTTTTACGAGTCGAGCACAAGTAGATTGCGAGTCAGCTTGACTCATTACACCTCTAATGGAAGTGGGTTCTAGCATTACTTAGAGGCCGGTGAAAATGACAACATTTCAGACCCTATATGGAGTAAGGGAGGGTTGTAAAAATGTCTGCAACTCAATTTGCAAATGGAGGGGATCGAAGAGTCATGCACATTTATTTTTCAATTGTAAATTACAATTTAGATTGATTGCTCTACATAAAACTTCGGTGATTCATATATTACAACAAGGTGAGCTCTTTGGCCAAACGAAAAATTAAAAATTGCGACAAACCTTTGGGTGAGTAGAAACGATTTTGTGTTCAATGGTAAAATGCCAAATATAGTGAATGGGATGGAAACATTAATAACTAGAGCTTGGTTATGGTAAGATTAGATGCCAGGAATTGGTAGGCAATTTAGGGGCCGCTTCATTTGGGTAACGAGAATGGAGAATGAATAAAAATTTATGAGAATTCATTCTCATTAGTAGTTGTTTGGTATTATTTATTGTGCATGGATGAAATCATAAAAACATGTTTAAAAAAATCACAAATTCCATTATGATTACTTCCTTAATGATACCTATTACCGTTACCATTTTAAATTTATACTAAGCATCCTCTTATTGTTCATTTGTTAATTAATTGGAGCTAGCAGTGTCGATTAGTTCTAACGAACAAATTCTTCATTTGGTAATTGGATTAGTTCGTATTGCAAAAAAATTTAATGCTAGTACTCTAAATTAATGAAACTACTCTTCCCAGATAAATAAATAAATATTAGACAGTCTAGGAGACATAATGTATTCAAATAAGATATTACTAAGATAAATGTAATTAATAAAATAATCCAATTATTACTTCAAAACGGTCATCTTGGATCATGGGCTTCTTGGATCCTGGACACCCCGTCTCCGATACTTCCAAAGATTTACTTTTTGATAGAATCACATTTAGGAAGTGAAAAGTACCCCCATGTTGACAACATTCATTTTACTGTAAAAATCTGAACAGAAAGAAAAGGTATATAATCACCGAATATGCTTAACTTATCTGCACCTTTCTGAAACATTCTTTCCAAATTTAGAACCTTTCACCCCGCCCCCCCCAAA
>JAPKLY010000020.1:1802835-1834202 GCA_026898435.1 Prunella vulgaris | reverse complement strand
CCCCCCCCCCCACCCCCCCACCCCCCCAAAAAAAAAAAAAAAGATTCCAGAGATTGGATAAACAGTATGACGCGGTGGATTCATTACATATCAATGCCATAAAATACGAAGCTTTTCCAGCTTTGCCTGAGAATGGATGACTCACGACTTAACGGATCGAAGCACTCGCAAAATTAACTGCTTGATGATGACAAAAACAACAGTTACCTTATCCTAGCATCAGCTACAGAACAGTAGGACAAATGAATAAAAAATGTACAACATTCAATATACAATAGAAAGTTCTAACTTTGGAGAGAATACAGGCTGTCAATATGAGCAGGGTAGCTTCTTCTTTGCCTTCCCAACGAAGCTCTCGTGACCACTATAAGTGACCCAGTCGCTCCTGGTGACCATGAGAGTGTATCAAAATACAGTAATAACTAGCAAATTACAAATATCAATTAAAAAAAAAAGATAAAACCCATATGGATACAATACTGCTAGCATAGGAGAGAGTTGCGTTTGAGTTGAAGGATCTGAAGGTTGATTTGGACTTCATGGTAACAAATCTATCAGTCACTCTCATTTCAAATATATTTTTCCATTATTTGGTGAATATATTAAAATCCTTTGCACACAAATTCTTGTATACTTTTGTGTGATAAAATCACAAACTATAACAGTGCATAGAGAGCTCTTTAAAAAGCCTTCTAACCAATGTATGCCAAGTTGAAGAAAAACTTTGAAGCTACAAAATGACACATGTGGAATAATTAAAAGCTGAGATTGTCAAACCTGAAGCATCTGCATTAACTTTGGATGTTGCTCTAGAAGCTGACAAAGTTTATCCCGGTCGTTCAGGAGAGACTGCGTTTCCACCAGTTCAGTGATCAGATCATAACCCTTAGAAGCAACTAAGTTGCATAATAATATGAACCTAGAATTTGAAGTACCTGAATAGCTTGGGGAGAACTGAAAAACTCTTGTAGAGACATGGCAGGATCTTGTTCGGACGAGCTATCACCAGGCACGTGCGAAGTTCTTTGTGAGTGATCAGCGTGTTGATGCTGCAGGGGACGTGATACGCTCTCCTGTTGTTGGGTTTGATAGTACACATGACCAGGGGAAACTTGGGGCTGCTGAAGCATCTGAGATGGATGAGTAGGTATTTGTAAGGAACCATGCATCATTTGTTGTACCCCCTGCTCTGACTGTGGTGAAGATGGAACAGATGGTCTAAGATGCTGAGGTGGAGGACGAGGAATTTGTGGAGGCTGCAGTGGCTGCAACTTCGAAAGATTTGGCATGGGTTGAACAGAAGGCATAGACATGGGAAGATTTTGGGACAAGTTGTCTCCATGATGTGAACCTAAATTATTTCCGTAAGGATTCACAGGCATGGAACCAGGCCTAAAGAGTAATGGTTGCATCAAAGGTGGTTGAGGATATGAAGTTAGCATTGGGTGTGAAGCTGAAAGGTTCATCATTCCATTCATTGAAGGTGCACCAGAGGCTTGCTGAAGCTCAGAATTGCCGACGGTTTGAAAATATTGCGGAGGTTGAGAAGTGGAATTCGTAAATGAAGAATTGCCAGAATAAGGAGGTGGGTTAGGAGGAAGTGGAGGAGGTCTTGTAGATATTATCGGGGAAGAGAGAGATGTCTGTCTGAATTTCTGATCTGGCAATGCGACCGAGGTGGCATATGATGTGGAATTGCCTGCTCCAGACATATATTCTGACTGAACCTGTAAAATACGGAAAAGGGAGAAACTCCATTCAGAGAACATTTGAAGCCTTGAGAAATATGAGCCTCTGATACACACACACACACACACACACACATATATATATATAGCAACACCGTGAAACTCAAATGCATTTTTAAACATATAAGTTGTCTTAATTGGAAAAACAGTTGCTTTCGCTAAAACTTGTCAAACACAATAGCCTGGGGAAATTAAAAAGCCGTCAATTTAACCACCAAAATTATATTCTGAAAAAAACAAAATTTACTTTTTTCCACCTAGCTTTTTCATTTTCAACATAAAACATTCAACTTAAAAATTATTCTGGGATCTTCAAATTGATATGCATATTACGCACACAAAAAAAAATATCAAATTTAAAATATGAATGTTGTGATTTTGAAGTTCTGTTTATTGAATTTTAATTTGTATCTTCAAGATATGTGTCATGTACAAAAATTACACAAAATAATTGTCAATATACTAATTGTGCATTGCACGAGAGAATATTTAGTGATGGAAGAATGACTTACAACAGGATGCATATTTTGAGACGGTACAGGTGAGACTGTCGGTGGTGGTGGAATTGGAGGAAGAGGAGGCTGGTTCGAAGAAAATTTCCCGTCATAGAAGCCTGTACTTATAGGAACAGGTCCAGTGTGGTGGGGAGATGCTTTGGAATATGGGTTAGGTAGTGTTCTGGAATCACCAGGATATCGTAGAGAAGGTGAGGGATTTTTCATATAACCAGCAGATGAATCAGTTGCACTAAGAGTTTTGAGTGGTAGACTCTTCGGAACATCTGATTGGTCAGAGAACTTCTTCTCCGAAGAAATACTGGGTTCTCGAGTCAGAGGCATCTCTGGACGAGATGCAGACATCCTTGATGAATATTCACTTGGTGTATTTTCATCCATGTTTGATGCTAATGGAGTACCCAAGCGAGAGAAATGACTGCTCTCATTTACATCACTTTCAGTCTCCTCAACGATGGACTGAGGAGAACGTGGCTCGATAACAGATGCAGGAAGATTATCATCTGGTTGTGGAAAGGGCAATTTGTCATCAGGTTCATCAGATTCTTCAGCATCAAACACAATATCGATTCCCTGAAGATCATCTTCCAGACTTGGTTTCAACTGCTCATTAGGTTTGTTGCTGGATTTGTCTTCATCTAAGTTGTCACCTGGAGCTGTTGTTTTCACTGCTTCATTACCTGGCATGCCAGCAACATTTTGGCGCTCTCGTTGCCTGGCCATGAAGACGTCCACATGAACGGAGGGTGGCCTCCCACTAGCAGATCCTATCCGTGGGACAGCAATCACGTTAGTGCCATCAGCATTTCGTTCTCTTGCAACATAGTCATCGACATGCATAGAAGGAGGTCTGCTAGTGTTTGGCTTACGCTGTCTGAAGGTGTCACGTCGGGTGGGGCCCGGAGGTGTGGTGGCAGGTATTGAACCCCTAGAGAATGTACTTTGTGAAGCAGCTTCAACTACCGAATTGTCCCCTCTCCCATGTCTACTATTTGGCCCATCAAGAGAGGAGATCTTTCTTTTCATGGAAAGACCTGTCTGAGTCATTCTGTTACGCAGATTCTCTGGACACTCCCAAGAGAACATGGTTCCAAAATCATCCATGTTGTAATCTTCGATCGGCTCAATACTTCTTTCTGCAAATTTATGTACCCTTGAAGAAACGGGAGGGGTAAGTAGTGAGCTGTAACCAATTGCAATTTCAGCATCCACATCCTCCACGCTGGAGGATTTTTGCAACAAGAGGAATAATAACTTTGCAGTCTCCTTGATCTAAACAGCCATGAGTAAGAATTAGAAAAGAAAAAAATTAAGAACTCTACACTAAAGGAAAAGGTTGAACAATAATGTGAACCTGATGCGGTGAAGGAAGTGTGCCAGATGCTGCTTTATTGCTTGTCTCCAATACTAACAAATTTGTGAGCTCCTCGATTCGTTTCATGTTTTCATCAACAAAACTTCCGAAAGAATTGTCATTTGCTCCAAACAAGAGCTTGATTGCAGCAACCCTCTCCGCATCAAGTCTGATGAAAATGCCACATAAGAATATATTTCACAAAAGTGTATTGACTCTTTCATAAAAATTGAAATTTGTGTGGAGAAATTATGCATATTCTCCTTTCACTTTTGTGCTCCTTTTCACTGTATTGACAGAATATTGTCTTATGAACAAGCTCCACACTGGACGACACTTTAACAATTTGCTCAAAATGTTTGAGCATAATTATTACAGGTTGTTTGCAAAACAAAAAAAAATATTTGAACGAGTAAAATATTAGTGAGAAGCTAGAATCAGGTAGAAGCAGATTCCTCTCAGCTTTTAGATTGTGATTCTACATGATTAATTTAATTGTTAAAAACAATGAACTCAATCAACTTTTACTTCACAAAAGCCGAGATTGAAAATTTCAAGATCAAGCATTATTGTGGTTTTCCACATTTACGGGGCAAGATGTTATTACAATTTAGTCAAGGAATGTGGATGTATTAATATATACTGTTCACTTTGATCACATAAATAATCAAGTTAACAGATACTCGTACAAATAACTTAATGATGTAAAGTAACCAATATTACAGTAAAAAAAAAAAAACCCGAGTTAAACCTTTCAAATGGTCCGACTGGAATCAGAGCCCTCAATATGACCTTAAGGATTCATACGAATATACCATAGTTCTAAATGAGAAGAATCTGTCTTAAGAGCAGAAAACAGCTTTGCTCCTTGACTAAATATTTAGCTAGGTATATAATTTTCTCCAAGAATATATTCAAGCATAATGAACTGAAATTTCACCAAAGTTGGCTAACTTCCTTCTCTATTTAAGTAGCAGAAGGGAAAAAAACAAAGGAACAAAGAGCAATGTGTGCACCTCTTTCCATCCATGCAAAAGCCTAAAGCACCTGAGACTAATATGTCAACTGCTGCAGCGACCTGTACTACAGAAGCATTCTTATATTCAATTGACCTTAACAAAGTGGACCAACAGCCCAACAATGGAGGACGCTCCCTCCATTCAGATGCATATATTACGCCAAAATTTCCAGCCCTTTCATTTTTAATTTGATTCTCGGAATCCTGAGCAGTTGAGGACTTGATGTGCTTTACAATAGAAAGTAATGCAGTTTGACCTCCAACAGAGGAAGCCATCTCCTTGAAGGCCGACAAACAAGCAAGCAACTCTGGTCCAATGTGCAAGACCTATAATTTTAATAGAAACAGAAAAAGTAACGCCAAAGGACTTGATAAATAATTTATACTTTAAATAGGAAAGCAAATGCTAGCCAGTTTCAACGCGGGGGAGGGGGGTGATTATTCATTGTCATCATAAGATAATTTTTTTGCCTAACTATAGGGTTACCATAAAGCAAAAAACACAGCTTAAAGGCACTACTATCTATGTAACTGAACATTTAACTCAATACCTATGACATAAAGAGTAAAGTTCAATTCTTACAAAATATGAACTGAGTTCCAACAGAAAAGTTGCAATAACCAGCTTATCAAAAGTCTTATGATAGTGCCCTGTTTTATTGAAGTAGTACACGATAGAACTATACACTGATCTGCAGATAATTAAATTAAAAAGGAACATACCATGCAAAATCTCAGGATATATAACCAAAACGTATAGAATTCTTCAGCTGAAAAACAATCAGGTGCAGGCCTGGAAACAAAACAAGTAAATCTTGATACTTAAATGTCTATCCAGGAAAGTGTTCAAAAATTATGACATTAACAAACTATATAGTAAAGAACTTTCTGGACCTGTCATGCACTCCAGGAGGCTGAAGAGGTGCACGATCATCGCCAATCAAGGAAATACACTTGAATGCAGGTATACAACAACTAAGAAGTGGAAATTCATATTTCCCCAGATTTATGTTTTCAGAACTCTGCTTCACATCAAAGTTGGCAGCTCCAATACGCATCTCTAGCACATTTATGAGCATTCGAACCCCACCTTCTTTCAACAATAGTGGCTGTGAATGGAATAACAAGAATAAGATAAACTCTCAAGTCAATGGACAATACAACAAGAGTTACTTTAAATATGAATACCTTAGCATTTGGATGCTCCAACAAGATGGCAAGAAATTTAAGTAATCGGTGAACCTGTATACAGTATAGCAAACACAAACACAAACACATATAATCATGAGCGAACTAATTAGGTGGACGGAACCAAAAACAGGAAATTAATATTAAGGCAATCATTGTTGTTAACCTTGTCAACATCCACATCAGATAACACTGATGGCTCTAAAATGCGATGAGAGATCCATGATATTATTGGTTTCACCAATACTGAAGCATAATCAAGATTTAAACGTGCAATCCTAATAATGAATACACGTAGGACGTCTTGTATGACAACTGACACCTAGCATACCACAAAACTACCATTAGATAAAATTATAGAAAACAAAAGTAAAGCTTGCAATCATGCAATTCAAGGGGATTACAAGGTGATTTATTCTGGAGCCATTAACCTGGCAAAAATATTATGCAGGTACACTTACACTAACAGCACAATGTAGAATGATATCTCCAAGTTTCCCAAGTTGAGGAGACAATTGACCTACTAGCTTCTCTGCATTCCCAGGACTTAGATACCAATTGATCTTTTTCTCTTTTTGTGGACCCAGTAATGTCCCCACCCCCATCGCTCTAATAGAGCTCAATATTGGCATTCCATTTTTCCACTGCCAATTACTTTCACTTGGAAACAAATCATTCTGGAAAGGCATAAAATGAGGCAAGCTAGTCAAACTCGTATTTCTACAGATCTACTATGAATTACTAAATATATATTTGCCAAAATGCTATAGTAAGAACTGTGTAATTGAAAGGTCCACATACTAGCAGACAGAACAAGCTGCAGGTCTCTTTGGGACCCAGTGCCAATAATGAAGTCGTATGAAGACTGTCGAGGAGGAAATGAAAAAGGCCCGGAGTCCAACTGTACACTGGCCAACAAGCTAGTGCTGACGCTATAAGATGGCAAACAGCACCAAATCCAAGCGCAAAATCAGGGCAAGTATGAGACAGCTCTGATGCACTTGCAGCCAACTTCGGGCTACAAATAGAATCTCACTATTAACAATATTGGCACATATATCTTCAGTCAAAAATAAAAGGAGATATTATTGCTACCTCACTTCTCGGTGCAACTGTAGGAGTGTATTCAATAGTTTGGTGTTCCTGTGTTGCTCCTTTGCTTCCTGTAATTAGCATTAGCAAGGAAAAGGCATGCCTCAATACATCATATTATCCATTCACGATTATCATGTAAATAGCATCCAAGCAAACAGTGTGGTGGTGGTTGGGGGTTTACTATGCATTTTCTTTTAAGGTAGCTAAGACCGCCAAATTTTCTTCTAAAAATCCCATGCTTCCAAACTAACACTCAGGAACATTTCAACCTCCTTAAAACAGTGGCACAATACAAGGAATTTGCTTGGACAAAAGCATGATTAATCAACAACAATATTAGGGCTGATTATACAATTTTCTATTGGTAAGAAGTTTACCTGGCTAGCACTATTTGCCAGAATCAATGATACTATTGTCATTATATGTCACTACTTTCTCAAATAAGGCAAAAATAAGAGTTCATGCAACAAGCTGACCGATCTTTGGCAGTTGACAATGTTCACGTGGAACACATTTATTGAAAATAAAGAGGCAAATAAATCTATGGGTCGCTTAAATTAAGTTATCATTAGACGTAAGTGCTTACAGGAAAAAATTGCATTGTTATTAAACCAAAAAGCAGGATTTGCAATAGGTTGCATGCATGAGTGGCACCACAAACCTGTAACTTATGCAACAAATTGATCAGCAGAACCAATGAAGGAATTAGAAGATCCAACATGCTCTTCTCACGATTACGTTCTAGAAGTAAATCAGAAGTTGAATTGCCCTCAGCACCCTCATCAACAAGGTAATCTGTTTAAGGCAAAGAAACCATGTTTCAGCTTCATATGTAAGCATCACAAAGAAAATAAAAACCTCCAATATAATGCAGCAAGACAGCGAAATTTCTGCATCTACACCAGTTAACAGTAGCCGAAGCAGAATGGAAGAACTCACAACAAGGAACTAACAAACCTATTCGAACAATAAAAATTGTACTTGGTAAAATTATGGTAATGTTGCCAACAATTTAAGATACACCATCACGACAAAGAATACTGACCATATATATTAGATGACCTCTCAAGCATGAGCTTGCAATTGATCATAACAGCATGGATAACCATTACAGCACCTTCATCATAGAGAGCAGCACTAACAACCTGTAACAATCATACAAGAATTGATTAGCACAGTTACTACACAATGCCTGTAATGAAACTAACAAGAAACTAATACCGAATTATCTGAAATAAATGCCAAAATTCGAAAAGCTGTAGTGAGCTGGCCAATAGAGGAATCACGAAGCATAACACCAGGAAAATCCTTCTCAGTGATACGTTTTCCAATAAGATTATCAACAACATTTCCATCAGAACCACTGGAAGAATCTCCAACTACATTATCAACATCCATCATGTCAGATGCTAAAACACTGTCCGAAGCCATGTGAACATCTCCTCCAGAAGCCAGAACAGCAGCATATCTTAGCAGTCCAACTGCCCCATTTTTATGGTAAACTACACCAGCATCAATCCATTCCAATAGCCGTGCAGGAGCATCTTTCTTGTTAGAACCTGGGGAAGAGGAATGTAATGCTGTATGCAATTCCTTTGCATGGTCTATCCAAGATGTCAAAGAGGTTGCAGTAGAATCCGTGACAACAACTTCAAAAATCTCAGCCGTTGAGTGAAATGTTGCAAGATTCAATGGTGATACCCCTGTAAGTAAAGGATTTTGCCACTTGTAAGCATATAGAACACAATAAAAGCTCCATTATTCAAGACACCAGCTTACCAGTATGTGAAAAAGGATCAAGTTCCCTTCCAGAATGCAAAGCAGTCATCAGAACTTTGAGAGCCTACAGCAAATAATAAATTAAAGAATAAAAGGTTCCTCATGAATACAACCAGGCCAAGTTGAAGATAGTACAACAGTAACATCACAAATTAAATTGATTCACTCATCAGGAATCCACTCTTTAATGCAAACAACTAATAATGATCTTTTCAATAATGAAAGCAACTAAAAATGAAGCTCATTTATATTTTTAGAAAGACCAAATGGGAGTAATAGCAATACTAGACCATTCATAACAGGTGGCAGAAATTGATAAAATCATACCTCTGGGAAATTCACTAAAACCAACAAAGCCTGGCGTCCACACTCTGACCTGGAACAGATCCCTCATGTCCTCAAGCCAGAAATAAATACTAAGCTAATCAGCTACAGAAAAAAGTACAAGCATAATCTACCTGGAGAGGCGACAAAGATCCCATAGCACCCATAAGAATTCTTCAGTATTTGGAGTCAACTTACATAATCTATCTACAGCGATTACCTGGAAATATTAACAATAAAATGCATATAGTTTCAGAATTTTCTTTTACAGCAAATAAATGAACACATGATTGCATGAATCATATTGACCCCCCACCCCCAAAAAAAAGCATAAATTAAGAATGTTAGATCATATGTGGACTAATTTCTCAAAAATGACATATGAGCATGAACTACAGAGTTAATAGGAACGTACTGCCCTCATATGCATCTCAAAGATCATGCCGACATCCTTAGGGCGACGAAAGAACCCTTTGGACAATAAAACATATGCATATCGAAGTGAAACCAAGTCTTCGTTCCGGACATCCTCAATACCACGCAAAGCGTGGATAATGGTTAAGGAAAGTTCACTATCACGGAGAAGGAAATCTAGTCCTGCAATGGAAGTAGAACAAGGCAACATAAATTACAGCATTTTACAAGATGAGACAGGGACTGGAGAGAAACATAGCAGTTGTAAAACCTGAGCGACAAAAGAGGAGAGTGAGAATTATTGCTTCAATATGTGATACAATGTCAACGAACAGGTCAGTAGCATCCCCAGTTTCAGTCCGCAAAACAGAAGATGACAGCAATGCAGCTGACAAAGGGAGGAAACCCCTGTCCTGTTTAGGACATGCCATTTAGTCATGCAGCATGAAAATAGAACATCATATATAATATAATAATAGATTACAAAAACAATTGAAAAGACTAAAATCCAGGGACTTTGAAAGCTGTGAATATACTTAGAAACCTCACATGTATAAGAACACGTTTAAATTTCTTCTTTACTTAAACCTTTATAAGTTGTTTAACCCACACTGGCTCTCACTTCAATCAATACAATTTATGATAAAACTTTGGGCCAGTCACATATTGGTACAAAAAGAATGCACTATTTTCAAATAGGTAAAATATGCAAAAAAATAACTTTATTCTTCAACTTATGTTTACACTATTATGCAAAAAAATTGTATCTATTGAAATAGTGCATTACTTTTGTACCAATTTGTGATTATTTCTAAAACTTTCTTGTATATCAATTCGCACAAATAAAAGAACTGTTTTTGTAAAAGTAAATATTTTCAATTTATAAATTCTCCTTAGTAGGATGTTTTATGCCATAAAAACATTGATATTCCTTATATAATCAATTAGTATACTAGACTACAGTTTTTAGATTATCTTCATCCTCCTAGTATATAATACTGCCTCCATCCTCAAAAGCATACGGTGTTTTTTGGGCATAGAAATTAAGAAAAGGTGTAAGAGTAGAATGTGTAGGGTGGATATTTTGAGATGAAGATTTTGAGAGTGAAGATTTTAAGGAATATTTCCATTTTGGAATATGCAAACTTTTGTGGGGCAAAATTAAAAAGGAAAGTACGCAAACTTTTCAGGGCCAGAGGTAGTATGCTTCTTAAAGACCAAGTCAAACACCTAGCCCAATGAGTACACCTTGAAACTTTTCCAGGCAGCTCAGTATACATTCATGAAGTAAGGAATTATACAGTGAAACAAATTGGAAACCAATATCTACCAATATAGCACACATATATGTAATGACAAAAAGAAAATCAGCTAACTGCAATTACTTTAAAAAAAAAAAAAAAGGCATCAACGTTGAATAAAAGCTTTTTATCATGGCAAGAATCAAAAAGTTATTAAAATTTAGTTTATGACACATTTTGTTTAGACTGCACATCTGACTAAAGTACAAGCTAAAAGATATTTATTATCTTGCTACTGTCCCATTGATTCTTGGTTACCCAGAGTAGTTACTAGAAAAAACTATTTAACCTGTCATTTACAAAACATAGTATAAACTACATGAAGTTCTCACTTTGTACGCTGTTGCACATACATCTTCTACATTATATTCTACTATGGAGAATCTGAAATCCTTAAAAATTAATAAAATTAAAAAACAAACAAGCTGGAAATAATCTTGAATCAAACAGAAAGAGAAAAGGAAAAGGAGAAGATGGGCGATAATAAGCATGCAACCACATTCTGCAAAACAGCATACCTTCAAAAGGGAGAGTAAATGTGAGTCAATGTCACCATTTAAAAAACCACAATTTGATAGATTAATCAAGTGGCTGGTTGTTTTAAATGCCAATTGTCCAGCATCACCAAGTATAAGAGATCTGCTCGTGGCAGCCATCGGAGAAGGATCTTCAATTGGACCACCCAGCTTCATCAAAGTCTACGAAAAAATAGTTGTCAACCAATGTGCCTCAGATATGTATCTGTCAAATGCTAGTTTTAGATAATATAAAACATTCATGCATAAAAAATAGCAAATTTATAATAGTCTGCACACATAACAGAAAAACTAACCAAAAGTTTCTTGAGTTGTACTTTAACACTTGCAAGCATGTCCAGAGTATGCCTTGTAACCTGACCAACCGAAGATATGCCCCCTAGTACAGATAATACTGCACACTGCAGGCAAATATTCATAGAAATTTTGAAGAGTGATGAGCCAATCATACACTTAGAATCGGTTTACAGAAAACTCTGCAGACAAGACTTCCTCAGCCCTGGAAGAATGCTGGCTAAAAAAAACTGTACGCGAACCATTCGCCATTTTTGGGATGTGATAGAGATCTTTATTAACAGATATATGTATTGGTGTCAGAGTATCACATTTTTCTATTCTCATCCGCATAAAAACACAAGGAATGAGAATAATCATACTTCTTCACGGCTCACGCATTAAAAAATATTACAGAATGAGAATGGACAGGACATACATGTATTGCCATAATACTGAACTGAGAAGGTTGTTCTGATAATATAAAATGAACGTAATTTATGTCACTCCATATAGATTTGTATATGTACGAACTATTTAAACATAAGCATGTAAAAGTATACTTCTACTTCGTAGACTCGTAGTAACAGGTCCAAATTAGCAAACAGCAGCATATACCTCGTATCTACAAGCCACTTCATAAAAACGCATGCGATGAAGGATATAAGTTGCAAGGGAAGCAATGTCATGCCTCTGATTCTCCAACAACAACTTCAGCAATTGATTATAGCCATCACTAGTGCCAGCTGGTACATTTTCATCTTCCCGAGGCCACCATCCTAGGAAACCTTCACAACCAACATAATGCGCAGTCGCCTGCTCAATAACTCCAAGCGACAATAATGCAAGACTGGTAGAATTGCGTGTTCGTTGAGATAAAATATATCCCAGCTGCTTCATGCCACCATAATTAACAAAGTGAAAGCAGCTCTCTCTAGCAGAGCACAACAAACGTGCCACGTTCAACCACAGAATTGTATTCTTATACTGAAGACAAACAGAATAATAGCAAATCAGCTTTTTCATCACTTCACAGGAAAAGAATGGAACGGAACTTATAATATGTTATATAATAGAAATTTTAAAATGTCCAAACAGCAGTCACAAGTTCGCAGAGGATAAAAATTCCACTTACTGGTGAAAGATGTCGATATCCCACATTTTCACTGCTACAAAAATCAAAATGTTGGTGTAGAGTATCCATCAACTCTTTTGAAGTAGGGACACCTTCCTCAAACTCGAGAAACAAGCACTCTCCAGAAGATTCTGATGGATCTCCAGATTGAATATGAAGCCCTTTATAAAGATCAAGAAGTTCCTTTTCAGCTGCAGTAAGGGCGTGAGTAGCACCTCGACAACTTATCAGTCCATTAATCTCTAACTGCTTTGAATTAATAGTTCTGTGAGATGAGCAAGGTGCTCCATAGGTTGAATTCACTGATAACAAAGAACTGATAACTTTATCAGCAACTACTGCAGAGTTCTGAGAGCCCAAAATTTTATAAACCAATAGCAGAAATTTTCTTAATATAAGTGGAATATCTATTTCAACTAGTGCATGAGAAAATATGGTCAGGGTAGATACAAGTTCCTTAATTGTCAACATATTGGAATGGAATGCAGCAGGCAAATCTTCTAGGTTTCCTTCAACAGTACTAACAGTATCTGTCAAGGAGCTATCTAAATCTACTTCTATGTTAAACTGGCCAAGATCTTCCGCTGTATTTCCATATATCACCATGCTTAGGCTGCGATAGCTGCCTCTAACAACCAGATGATTTGTAACCAGGGCCTACAACAAGATAGTGCATTAGTAAGTTAATCCCAGTAGAAAAGAACATACTCCCTCCGTCCACAAAATTTATGCTCACATTTTTGCACGTGGTTTAATGCAATATGTCGGAAGGTATTATGGGATATTGTGAGGTCCGTTTTGAGTAAAGAAAGTATTTATGGAAAGTACATATGATATACTTTTCATAAATATTCTCTTTATTCAAAACGGACCTCACAATATCCCGTAATATCCTCCGACATATTGCATTAAACCACGTGCAAAAATGTGAGCATAAATTTCGTGGACGGAGGTAGTAAAAGAGAAATGCTGTAAAGTTCCAGGCAACAAATAGGTAAAAACAACAAGGAAACGCAGTAAAACTACAGTCAAGAAATAATAGCAATTTTATACACACTCAGCAGGTTTTACAAGCATGTCTGATCTGTAGTCCTAATCAACTTCAGCTATAAATTGATAAAATATAGGAAGCCACAGATTCCATGGATGACATTTTTAAAACAGGAAACCGAAAATCGAGAGCAGTAAGTATAACATAACAAATGACAGAAATAACTATATAATAAATAAGATAACTCAAAAACAGGTACAAGCACCCACCAAAGTACACCAAGTCATAAAGCTAAACACAGATAGAGGACTATTAAACAGGTGAAATACCTTTACAAGTCACTAAAAGCATTTGATCTAATAGTACATACCTCAACCTCAAGCACGTTTGATGATGAATGTGAATACAAACAAGGCGGACATAGCCGCCTAAATCTTGCCTCTCCTTCACACTGAACAAATACTTCCAAAGCAAATGATGGAGGTGAGGTGGCCCTATGCAGAATGAAGAAAATTTAAGCTTGCATCTAACAAAAGGATGTAAACAAAATATAATATGAAAAAATTAAAATATAATCAGCATAAATTGATCTTTTATTAAAAACTGTAACTGCTGCATACATGTTTTCAAACATAATTCAAAAGCCACATTTATTAAAATTATCCACTTCATATAGATTATATATGTCCCCATAACTTCAAAAGCCACCATACCCCATCAGCTTCACTGCAGGACAAATTGATGAAGCATTATGCTCGAGGAACTCACAGGCACTAATGACTACGGGCTCTGAAAATATCACCTGGAATAAAGAACAAAAAAAAGTCAAATTTACAAATTATATTGAAATTGAAATTAACAAGTAACTTGAATTTTCATTACGGTAAAAAATTATTTCCTACTATTTTAGTTTCACATAATATACAAAATTCTGCCCTATGAATCTGCAAAGAGCTTTGACAGGCTTACTCTCTACTACTAATAATGAATACTAACACTCTGATCACTGTTTAAAACATAATATGAAATCCATCTGACACGTCACACATAGTTTAGCTCCATAAAAATAGATTAAACAAATCAAATTTTATTGGATATGCAAGTAAAATTACGCATTAAGCAGACTCCTTTCAACTATAGCAAACACATAGAAACCAGGCATACATAGTTTCGAAGTACATACACAAAATTCATTGGAAAGCACACAGTAATTACATCAATAAGCAGCAAATTAAGCAAACAACAGAAAAAATTAGACAATTCAAGAAAAGAGGAGGATAGTAATACCTCGTCGACATATTCATCTAGGTGGGGGTGAACGAATGTGTGGGCATAGAGCACGCAGGGTTCGGGTCGACCCATCGTCTCGATGATTTTGCTGGCGAGTGAACAGTCGGTCGCTCAACAGTAATATCGTGACTTGCACTCCCTACAAGAGTGAGTGAACAGTCATCTTTAAATCCGAATCTAATTTTTTTATTCTTTTGTCCATTCACAGGGACGCCAATTCTTAGTCACAAATCGCAAGCCGTTTGTAAAAAATGTTGAGCCCACACTTGCAAAAAAATAATTTTGAAACCCTAATAAAATATAATCAGCTTCAATTATAACTTCAGGTGACAGCGTGGCGTGGCCGTGTACGGCAGGGGGTGCGTCGCGTGTGGCAGCGCGGAGGCGAGGCTGCGTGCACAGGCGTGGGAGGAGGCGTCGGTTGAGGTGGAGGAGGCAGCGTGCTGAAAATCAGTTGTAATGACTGAGGAAGAGAACAAGACTACAAAAGTATAATAGATGGTACAATCTTATGGGCCATTAATGAAATCTTGGCCCAACTTTCTCACAAAAAAAACACCACATTGGGAATTCCAATTTAATCTAAAAATTTAATTTTGGAAAATAAAGGCCCAGGTTATGCACCCACGGTTGTTGGAAGTACACACCTAAATTTAATTTTAAATATAATAATTAATAAAAAGATAAATATACCCATCATAACTTAAAAACAAATCTGATGCACCCACTCTTTGTTAGAAAATCCAAAAAACTGAAAATAAGTATGCCTTGATGAAAAAATAGTATATATTTTTTTGACATAAAAAAATGAGATTTAACAAAAAAAAATCCATCTAATTTGAGATTTCTAAAAGTTGCACAATAATTTATTTTTTTAAAATCTAGTCCGAATTTTGATAATAAAATTCAAAAATCACTAAACTGAAGAAAAAAAAGTGATATGTAAAAAAAAAAATCAAAAGTAAAAAAAAAAAGAGAAAAAGAGGAGAAATAAAATTAAACCTAATCTCTAATATTATATTGGAGGATGATGAGTTGTGACTTGTGAGATAGTTACGGAAAATTTTAGAAGAAAAAAAAAGGGAAAGGGGTGGGCAAGAAGAGATGAGTGAGTAGTGGGATGAGAGAGAAGGGGGAGGGAGGGAGGGAGGGAGGGAGAGAAACTTACTTCAATACAAAACAAAAATAAATTGCATAAATCCGCATTCATAGTCATTACGCAGTTGGATTAAAAAATAGATGATTTTGTCATTGTGCTGCTCTCCGCACATGCTGCAGGCCGACGCCCACCCATAAAATAATGAGAAGAAAGTCTGGTTAGGATTGTAATCTTCCTTCTTTTTTAAATTTGAACCGAATTATTGTGGGTGCATTAAATTAATTTTTTTGATATAAAATAAGGATATTTATGCCTTTTTCTATAACATTATAATTATTGAAAATTATGTGTGGGTGCACCACTCTAATATATGGGTGCATATAACCTAGGCCTAAAATAAATTATCATCTTTTATATTTTTTTGCAATTTAAACTTTGGACAACTTGCCCCAAATATGATGTAGACAAATAAATGAACATTCAACATCCCAATAAGCATCCACATCATTAAATATTAAATAATATTAATAAAATTATTAATATTTTAAATATAAAAATAATTAAAAACACATATAATTTTAAAAAAAATTAGTCATTTTTATTAAAATTATTAAAGTTTGAATGTATTTCAAAAATAAATTAAAATTAGAAAATAATAAATTAAAAGTTATATTATCTAAAAAATAAATAAATATTTTATTATATTTTAACACATAAGTAAATTATATATATATATATGTATTAACAATATAAAAATAAAAATACTTAAAAAAAAATCAAAATATAATAAAAATATTCAAATTTATTTACAATAACTCTAAAATTAAATATTATATTTTTTAGTTTTTGAAGTTGCTGTAAAATGAAGCTTAAACAAACAGCTATGCTTTTGAATTTATGTTCTAGGGAAAGATTATCGATTGGCTCATAAATGTTTATTTTCTGCAATGTATCTCCTACAAGTTAAATTATAAAAGTATTTGACTACTAAAAGTCTTTAAATTTTAAGATTATCGATTGGCTCTTAAATGTTTATTGATGATTTTAAGAGTTTCAAATTTTTAATAGAACATTTAAACCTTTAAATTTTTTTAATTTAGAAATATAAAAAGAACATTTACAAAATGACTTAGCTATAAATAAACAAAAAAAAATATGAATTTGTATAAGATGGTATTATGCATGATACATATTCTATATCTTTTATTATTATGATTCATGTGTTTATTGAGTTTCTATCTAATTATATTACAAATTAAAGTACAATTCAAGTAGCTAGAATGATACAAATTTACTTCATGTATAAGTCTATTCATATGTTTTTATCAGGATATTTTAATACAATATTAAAAAAATTATCGTGCATCGCACGAGTACAATACTTGAATAAATTGTTGTTTACCATAAAATTTATTGTGTGTATCATTCACATAATACCTTTTTTTTTTTTTTTGTAAAACTAACAATTGGGTTTCTTCACAAAATGTAGTTAAAGAGAATAAATGCATATTAAAAGAGAAATTCAATTAAAAGAAGAATTGTGCACAAAAAGTGCATGTACCAATTATGCACAAAATATGCATGTAATATTTTTTACACTTTATTCAACAACAAAAGAATAAACATGTTTATGTAAAAATAACAATAATAAAAATGAATATTATATATATTTTATATTTACAAACCGTGCAGATGCACGTGTGATATACTAGTAACTTGAAATTAACAAGTAACTTGGATTTTCATTATGGTAAAAAATTATTTCCTACTATTTTAGTTTCACATAATATACAAAATTATGCCCTATGAATCCGCAAAGAGCTTTGACAGGCTTACTCTCTACTACTAATAATGAATACTAACACTACCATTCTCTGATCACTGTTTAAAGCATAATATGAAATCCATCGACATGTCACACATAGTGTAGCTCCATAAAAATAGATTAAACAAATCAAATTTTATTGGATATGCAAGTAAAATAGCGCATTAAGCACACTCCTTTCAACTATAGCAAACACATAGAAATCAGGCATACATAGTTTCGAAGTACATAAACAAAATTCATTGGAAAGCACACAATAATTACATCAATAAATAGCATATTAAGCAAACAACAGAAAAAATTAGACAATTCAAGAAAAAAGAAGGATAGAAATACCTCGTCGACATATTCATCTAGGTGGGGGTGAACGAATGTGTGGGCGTAGAGCACGCAGGGTTTGGGTCGACCCATCGTCTCTTCCACCGTGACCCAAACTGAGTCGAGTGGGAACAATATTTAGGGCTTTACTCTTTAGTTGCAGAGAGCAGGGATGAAGGGCGTGATGGTTAATTAAATTTGATTTAGGAAGGGGGGAGGGGGTGGAGGTCTTTAATTTTAAACGATAAAAACTCTACAGAAATTCCAAAAAAAAAAAAAATGATCGACCCAAGATTAAATTTGTACCAAGGCAGCGAGGCCCATTTGAGGTGATCAATGAGCCCAATAAAATAGAAAATGGAGCCCGATTTGTGAAGAGGAAAAAGAATATTCATCCCAACATTCGATATTATCGATCTTCTAGTTTCAAACTCTATAAGTTCATGAAAAATGTTTGTGACAAAAGTGAGATAGGATGAAGAGATTAATTAACATTTGATAAATTTATCACTTATATCAATCTTAAATAAATTTATCAAATGTTAATTAATCTCTTCATACTATCTCACTTTTGTCACAAACATTTTTCATGAACTTATAGAGTTTGAAACTAGAAGATTGATAATACCGAATGTTGGGCTGAATATTCTATTTCCTCTTCACAAATCGGGCTCCATTTTCTATTTTATTGGGTTCATTGATCACCTCAAATGGGCCTCGCTGCCTCGGTACAAATTTAATCTTGGGCCGATCGTTTTTTTTTTTTGTAATTTCTGTCGAGTTTTTATCTTTTAAAATTAACGACCTCCACCCCCTCACCCCCTTCCTAAATCAAATTTAATTAACCATCACGCCCTTCATCCCTGCTCTCTGCAATTAAAGAGTAAAGCTCTAAATATTGTTCCCACTCGACTCAGTTCGGGTCATAGTGGAAGAGACAATGGGTCGATGGATTTCATATTATGTTTTAAACAGTGATTAGAGAATGGTAGTGTTAGTATTCATTATTAGTAGTAGAGAGTAAGCATGTCAAAGCTCTTTGCGGATTCATATGGCAGAATTTTGTATATTATGTGAAACTAAAATAGTAGGAAATAATTTTTTACCGTAATGAAAATCCAAGTTACTTGTTAATTTCAAGTTACTAGTTTATCACCCGTGCATCTGCACATTCTGTAAATATAAAAAATATATAATATTCATTTTTATTATTGTTATTTTTACATAAAAATGTGTATTTATTTGTTGTTGAATAAAGTGTAAAAAATATTACATGCATATTTTGTGCACATTTGGTACATGCACTTTTTGTGCACAATTCGTCTTTTAATTGAATTTCTCTTTTAATATGCATTTATTCTCTTTAACTACATTTTGTAAAGAAACTCAATTGTTAGTTTTACAAAAAAAAAAATATTATGTGAATGATACACACAATAAATTTTGTGGTGAACAATAATAAATTTTATGGTGAACAACAATTTATTCAAGTATTGTATTCGTGCGATACACGATAATTTTTTTAATATTATATTAAAATATCCTGATAAAACATATGAATAGACTTATACATGAAATAATTTTGTATCATTCTAGCTACTTGAATTGTTCTTTAATTTATAATATAATTAGATAGAAACTCAATAAACACATGAATCATAATAATAAAAGATATATAATATGTATCATGTATAATACCATCTTATACAAATTCATATTTTTCTTGTTTATTTATAGCTAAGTCATTTTGTAAATGTTCTTTTTATATTTCTAGATTTAAAAAATGTAAAGATTTAAATGTTCTATTAAAAATTTAAAACTCTTAAAATCATAAATAAACATTTAAGAGCCAATCGATAATCTTAAAATTTAAAGATTTTTAGTAGTCGAATACTTTTATAACTTAACTTGTAGGAGATACATTGCAGAAAGTAAACATTTAGAAGCCAATCGATAATCTTTCCCTGGAACATAAATTCAAAAACATAGCTGTTTGTTTAAGCTTCATTTTGCAGCAACTTCAGAAACTCAAAAATATATTCCTTCCGTCCCAACTCTTTCTTCCTGTTTTTCCATTTCGGGACGTCCCAACTCTTTTTTCACACCTTAAAAAGGAAATAATTTACACTCACAAAAGTCAATAAAGTATATTTTTTATATTTTATTATTTAACTTCACACTCACATACTACAACATTTCCTTAATATGTGTGCCCTGTTTTTTTTAAGAAAGACCTGGGACGGAGGGAGTAATATTTAGGGAAAATCATAAAATGGTTCACAAAATTGACAAAAAATACAAATTGGTTATGTGCAGAAAAAAAATACACTTCTGTGCAGATATTATGAACCAATTTGTAAATATAGTCACTTTTTTGAACCAATATGTAAGTCACCCCAATATTTAAATTTAGAGTTATTGTAAATAAATTTGAATATTTTTATTATACTTTGAAAATTTATTTTAATTTTTTTTTAAATATTTTTATATTGTTAATACATATATATACAATTTACTTATGTGTTAAAATATAATAAAATATTTATTTATTTTTTAGATAATATAACTTTTAATTTATTATTTTCTAATTTTAATTTATTTCTGAAATACATTCAAACTTTAATAATTTTAATAAAGATGACTAATTTTTAAAAAAATTATATGTGTTTTTAATTATTTTTATATTTAAAATATTAATAATTTTATTTATATTATTAAATATTTAATGATGTGGATGTGTATTGGGATGATGAATGTTCATTTATTTGTCTACATCATCTTTGGGGCAAGTTGTCCAAAGTTTAAATTGCAAAAAAAATATAAAAGATGATAATTTATTTTAGGCCTAGGTTATATGCACCCATATATATGAGTGGTGCACCCATACATAATTTTTAATAATTATAATGTTATTAAAAAGACATAAATATCCTTATTTTATATCAAAAAAATTAATTTAATCCACCCACAATAATTCGGTTCAAATTTAAAAAAAAGGAAGATTTACAATCCTAACCGGACTTTCTTCTCATTATTTTGTGGGGGCGGTGGCTTGCAGCGTGGGCGGAGAGCTGCACAATGGCAAAATCGTCTATTTTTTAATCCCACTGCTTCATGACTATGAATGCAGATTTATGCAATTTGTTTTTATTTTGTATTGAAGTTGCTTTTTGATTGAAGTAAAATTATCTCTCCCCCTCTCTCATCCCACCCTCCACTCACTCACCTCTTCTCGCCCCACCCCTTTCCCTTCTTTTTTTTTCTTCTAAAATTTTCTGTAACTATCTCACAAGTCACAACTCATCATCCTCCAATATTATATTAGAGATTAGGTTTAATTTTATTTCTCCTCTTTTTCTTTTTTTTTTACTTTTGAATATATTTTTTTACACATCACTTTTTTTCTTCAATTTTTTAGAGATTTTCAAATTTTATTATCAAAATTCGGACTAGATTTAAAAAAATAAATTATTGTGCAACTTTTAGAAATCTCAAATTAGATGGAATTTTTTTTTGTTAAATTTCATTTTTTTATGTCAAAAATATTTATATACTAATTTTTCATCAAGGCATACTTATTTTCAGTTTTTTTGGGTTTTCTAATAAAGAGTGGGTGCATCAAATTTGTTTTTAAGTTATGATGGGTATATTTATCTTTTTATTAATTATTATATTTAAAATTATATTTAGGTGTGTACTTCCAACAATTGTGAGTGCATAACCTGGGCCTTTATTTTATCAAAATTAAAATTTTTAGATTAAATTGGAATTCCCAATGTGGTGTTTTATTTTGTGAGAAAGTTGGGCCAAGATTTCATTAATGGCCCATAAGATTGTACCATCTATTATACTTTTGTAGTCTTGTTCTCTTCCTCAGTCATTACAACTGATTTTCAGCACGCTGCCTCCTCCACCTCAACCGACGCCTCCTCCCACGCCTGTGCGCTACATCAGACATAGTCGCAGCCTCGCCTCCGCGCAGCCACACGCGACGCACCCCCTGCCGTACACGGCCACGCCACGCTGTCAACTGAAGTTATAATTGAAGCTGATTATATTTTATTAGGATTTCAAAATTATTTTTTTGCAAGTGTGGGCTCAACATTTTTTGCATACGGCTTGCGATTTGTGACGAAGAATTGGCGTCCCTGTGAATGGACAAAAGAATAAATAAATTAGATTCGAATTTAAAGATGACTGTTCACTCGCACTTGTAGGGAGTGCAAGTCACGATTTTACTATTTTTATATATTTATAGATATTGCAATAGTTGATCAAAATTTGTAAAAATGTTAAAGATATTATTGCACGTTTTTTCATTTGAACTTCCTAAACAAATTTGCATCATACTAATTAAAAAAAATATTTATTTATGTGCACACTCACAAACATATACACATATAATATTTTATATATAAAATATATTTTACTTAAGAAATGTGTATCCCTATCTTATAAATTCCTAAATGAGGAATGGAGTACTTCTTAATAATTGTGCCTGTATATATATTCCAAAATCACTATATAATTTGATAGACAACTTTTTATGAAAAAATAATAATTTTAGGGTTTACTATCCCATTTGCAAACACTGCAATATATAATATTATGTTTTTTTTGGACTCACCCATTCTAATATACACAAGTGACATAAGAAGTGTCATAACTAGCATTAATTAAAAAGATCAAAGAAATCGAACGCTCAAGTTGCCCTTACTACTTGCACACAAATCTAAAAACACTCTTAAAATAGAAAAATATTGATAATAGGCCTTCACAAATTTTACCCTTCGATGCCCCTAGGCCCTAAATAATGGAGGCCCATTTTCTTTTTCTTCTTTTCTTATACCTATGTATGTATAGATACCTCTAATTAAATTATATATTATTTTAATTTATTTATTAAATAATTTATATATTCTTTTACAATAAAAATAAAAATTATATTCAATTGATACACTCATTTAAATATTCAATAATCACGATCATATGCAAGAAGCATATAATATGAACGTCTGATTAGGAGCCCCAAAATATCATTCTTCTAAGTAGTTGCATCATCATTTTATCATATGCAAACAATTCATATTTTTATAGCAAGAATAGTGAACGCGTAAGAGTGTTTGAGTTTTAGACTAATGTAAGTGTATATGTTTGAATATTTATTTCATGAGTATAATTTAATTTTTACTTTTAATGTTATTATTTGTTTAATTATATTAAGTATTCGTACTTATTAGTCTATAAATTTGATTATAATTGTGTTATTGCTATTTCCATTTTTTTTTTGAAAAAAAAATTGCGACATTGATTTTTAAAACTGGTTTATCGAAAAATAGTTAAGATTTACTTGTCAAAATATAATTAATATTTTGAAATAAAATAATCAAAATTTTAATTAATTTTCGACAATTTTTGTCAAAATATTGCCAAACTGTTATGTTATTATTTATTTTTATTTTTAGAATTTAGTTGCTGTCAATAACTATCTCCTATATTATACTCCCTCCGTCCCAACTCTTTCTTCCTGTTTTTCCATTTCGGGACGTCCCAACTCTTTCTTCATACCTTAAAAAAGAAATAATTTACACTCACAAAAGTCAATAAAGTACACTTTTTATATTTTATTAATTAACTTCACACTCACATACTCTATTTTTTTCTTAATCCGCGTGCCCGAGTCTTTTTGAAGAAAGACCCGGGACCGAGGTAGTATTGAAGAATGAAATGTTGATATACATGAAAATTTTGATAAAGGAAATATTGATCCCAAAAAATCATATAATTCCAAACTTATCAATGATGTACCCAAAAATAAATCATCATGGACTATACAAGCATATTTACAAACACGAATTATTTTTCAATGGGAAGATATGAAATAGTGTGAAAATCGTATAGTTAAACAACATAAGATGGTGATTGTTGTTGCACGATCTGATAACAGAATTGGAAAGAAGACGTATTGGTCCAAGGAAGAAAATATCGCGAAATATCACGGATATATCGCAAATTTTGAGTATGCGATATGGATATTGGGGTACAATGTATTTTTACAAAGTATCGTGGATATATAGCAAAATATCGATATCGATATCGATATCGATATCGGTTCACTCGTAGTACAAAATTAATTGAAAATCGAGAAATATCGCAGATATGTCGCAAAATATCGCACTACATAAAAAATCGCAATTTTTTTTATTTTTATACAATTTTCAAATGATAATTTTTTTTAGTGATTGTATATTCTTTCATGGTTTTATTTGTATACATATTTTTTTTTTATTGGGCACTGATCATAGTGATATGTCTCAAGATTCATATGCTTCTGACACACATTCGAGTTCACAATTTGGTTGGCATACTCGAAATGTGTTTCAGCATCCAATTTCATATCAACAAATTCATTGGGTTAGTGCACACTATCCAATCTATGGTGAAACGGTTGGAAGAGATAGAGAAACATATGAATGACATGTGCATAACTATATGCAGGATTATTCTAATGCAATGAGTTGGTATCAATATTGTTTGGACAAAGATGAGATTCCATCTTCTACATTTGAACCCCATAGGTCATCATTTTGGTACTAAAGGTGTTGTATCATGTAATTCAAATCATCTTTTATTGCATTATGCATTATATTATTAATTAATTAATGTCAGACAATGATTATATAGTCCATTATCTATTTATTTGTTTTAAACATGTCAATTTTTTGTGATCTTAAATGAAACATATGGATAATAACATGCTATAATAATCCCTAAAATTTCATATTAAATTCTCAAAATTTTAATAAAATTTTAGTTATTTTTCTATTTTTTTACAATATCGATATATCCATCTATATATCCGTAAATTTAAGATTGCGATATTATTTGCGATAGCGATATTTTCATCCTTGGTTATCATTAGCTGTTGAACGTCTTATGCAACCTATTGCAAATTCTGGTCCACCACACTAGAGATACTGATGGATAGAGATAAGCTTATGACAGTCATCAAATAACTTAGTTGATAATGAAAACACACTTAGTAATAGCAAACTTTTGGAAGTCATTTTAGTCAGTTGCTAGTTGTCAAATCACGATGTTTTGTACATAGTATGACAAGAAAAAGAATTAGTAATTTCTGAAAGTTATTTTCAAAAATATGTTATTGAATATTACTCCATCCGTCCCATAATTATTTGTACATTTTTCTTTTTTATCTGTCAGTATATCCTATAAATGAAAACTACTATTTTAACTTTATCCTCGTAATATTCACATATTTATACAAAATGTTGTTACTTTTACATTCTATCAAACTAATTTTCATTATTTTAATAATATAATTTTACATATTATTCCACATTTCTTAAAAATGGTGCACTTATTGAGGTGAAAACACATCTGAAACAAAGAGAATACTCAATACTTCAAAATAATTTGTCAAAAAATATTCAAAGTTTCGACGAGTCTAGTTATTATTACAGCAATAAAAGTTAAAAAATATTCAAAGTTTTTTACCGAGTGAGCTAGCTCACCTGGCCACCGGGCTCCTCACTTGAGTGAGTGACCTGAGTTCGATTCCCTTTGGGAACGAATTAGGAGGGAGATATAAGGGTGGACTTGGAGATATTCTTGGGATGTAAGGAGACTTGGTGAACTAACTTCTAACTACTAACAACTAACATTGTCCGATAAAAAAAAAAAATAATTATTTTATCCATGGATGCTTCATTATTCCGCAGAAGAATTTTTTTAAATATGAGTGTATCAATTTTGTCCGACAACTTTTGTCGGAACTCGTAAAAAAGAGAATGAACATAAAGAATTTATGAATAGGTGTATCAACTTTTTTAAAATAATAAGAATATTGTCGATATATTTAAAGTGTGTAAATAAATAGTTAATTAAAATAAGATGAGTTAGATTAATTGGGGTGGGGGGGTGGGGTTTATGTGGAGGGTATATAAAGTTGGGCCTTTTTTTTTTTAAAGAAGTGAAGGGCCTATATTTATTCAACCCTTATTGGGCCTTTAGCCCGCAAACAGACCGTTTTGCTGCAGAAAGCATAGATCCGTCTACTTCCTCACCATCATCTGTTCTGAAGATCTGAGTCTGTACAGGCAAAACGAGTCAACTCGCGAGTGAGCCTGTCGAAGTGTTACCTGCGGTTGGCTTCGTCTAAAAGAGACTTTTTTGTTATTTGTCCCGGTCGACTCCGAGGGGGATGGCGGATCCGGCGAAGACAGTACTTGGCAGGATGTTATTGGACGAGATCAGCCCGGTGGTGATGGTCCTCCGTACGCCACTTGTCGAGGAGTCCTGCCGGGAAAACGAGCTATCCCTCATTGAAATGCTCACTCCTTACTGCAATTTCAGCAATATTGATGGTAAAATTTGTAGAGCTTGGGGAAACCTCATATTGGTGCTAGGTGTGATTGTATCTGACCTTTTCTTTGAAAATAATATTAAACTCATTGCATCTGTTGATTTTTCAGTTCCAGTAAGAACTGCCAGTGATCAGCCCTACAGACTAAGGAGATTTAAATTAAGATTGTTTTATGCTTCAGAGATTCGGAAACGGAGTAGCGAGGTACGTTTATTTCGCGTATTTAACTTTGCATTGGCTCGAAACGCTTGGTGATGAGCGTAACAATGAAGTACACATTATGCACTGTGGGGTATTGTCTATGTATGTATGTGCACATATACTTGATCGGTTGAAGTTGTCTGTGTATGCGATGGTGCGGATTATATAGCAAAACTGCCTCTGACAAAAAAAAAAAAAAAAAGAAGCAAAACTAGCGTACACCATAAAAGAGTACAGAAGACAGTATTCAAGCTAGAAAATTGTGGTAAGGGTTACATATACTAATATCAGAATTTAAATTATAGCTGAAAGTAGTAGGTTGGAAAGGTTTTAAAATACGATAGGGCAAACGGTCAAACCAAAAGAAGATTGAATGTATGGGAGCTTATAACGTCAGGTTGTGGCTGCCTGCATCAAACACTATAGTATGCTCTAACTTCTGTTCATGTGTATATCATTTCTCTTATTACCCTATTTTTTCATATTCTATGTTCTGATGATTTTAGGTTTTGGTGAAGAGACATCAATTTAATGTATGCTACCTTATTCTTGAATCTTATTATTTTGCATCCAGGCTGCAAAGGCTAGGTTAAACCAAGTTATCACTCATGCAGGGGATAAAGAGATATCCGAGTTGTGCTCACATCCAGCAGAAATTGAATCTGTAATAGCATGTAAGCTGTAAATTCCCTCTAATCTTTATGCTGGATCTCCTTTTGCTTCTAGGCACAAAAGGAACAATAGATGGGCTATTAGCATTTTGGTGGATGCTATATGCAAATACTCCCTCTTGTTACCTTGTTTACTTACTTATGGATGTGAAAACAACGTTTTCTCTGTGTTGAGGTCCTTGGTTACATAATCAGTTGATATTATTAAGTCAAGACCTCACACCATGTTCAGAATATTAGCTATGAATTTAAGTACTAAGTATTAGGTCTTCTTTTGCAGACTCTGAACAAAAGTTGGTACCTCCATGGTTTCAAGATTTCAACAAAGAACTGATTGATACTGTCGCCTTTTCAGAACATGAAGCTTTTGATCATCCTGTGGCATGTAAGTCTGTGGAGCGTAGTTAGGTCTAACATTTGAAGCCAATGGTTCTTTTTTCAACTTTACTTCAATTATACTATGTTGCAAAATGTGCTGGGAAGTATTTAAGTGATGTCTTATCTTTATATTTTTATGTTGATAAGAATAGGCCTTGTTGCTGTCTCTACAATGGATAAAGATCCTATTGACAAGTTTGTTGACCTCTTCAACACAAATCAGTTGCCACCTCTTCTTAATAATGGTGCTATGGATCCAAAGATTCAGAAGTATTTCTTGCTGGTACATGATAGTCGGGATGGCATGTTGGAGAAGTATGTGATTATTTCCTTCGACTAAGTTAGTTTATGCAGATTGCTTAAATACTAGTTTTACTGGATCTGGGTTTGAATGAGTAACCTTGACTGCTACTTTTGAATAAAAATACCAAAGGTCAACTCCCAGTATAAAAATTAGTTCAGGATGAAAATAATTTAGTTATGCTGGCAATAACTGCTGTCTCGTTCAAGAACATTAGTAAGATCTCTAACCAAGATGGATTTTGACAAATGCATACAGCCTTGTTTTATGTTCATTCTCTTCATGCAGAGCTACTGGAATTATGGCAGAAATGAGGAGTACATTTGGTGTGAATGATTGCCGTCTGTTGTGTATAAACTCTGCTGTAGATGGCACAGAAGAACATCAAGAAAATCCATGGGCATCTTATGTAAGACAGATTTGTATACTTGACCTTTGTGCCATACTCCTTCATGCTCATATATACATCTCTTTCTTTCAGAAAAGTAATGCTTCAAGTGACAAGCAGTTGGGTTGCTTCCTTAGTGTGGATGATATAGAAGAGGTATTTATTTGAGGCCATATCAGGTTACTCTAATGTTGATTAGCTTTAATTAATTAGGACCATCCTTTATCTTGTACTCCACAGTTGAGAAATACAATGCATGATCTCTCATCTAAACACATCATTCCTCATATGGAGATGAAGATTCGTGTTCTTAACCAGCAGGTACATATGTGCACTTGAAGTTGCCTGGTTAAAAAATTGATCGTTATTTATCCCTTATTTTGCCTGTATTATAATATCTGTTATACCAGGTTTCAGCTACAAGGAAGGGCTTTAGAAATCAGATCAAAAACTTATGGTGGAGAAAAGGGAAAGAAGAAGCATCAGATAATCCTGATGGGTACATTCAAGATTTAAATTTAAATAATAGCGCTAGAGCTGCATGATTGGTACTGGTTTTCTCCTTTTTCTTCCCCTGCTCCACTTACTTGCTTATGCATTGTAGGTATACTTTTAGCTCCACGGAATCTCAGATACGACTTTTGGGTGATTATGCTTTCATGTTACGAGACTATGAACTTGCATTATCGAACTATCGGCTTATTTCCACAGATTACAAACTTGATAAAGCCTGGAAGCATTATGCTGGTGTTCAGGTGCTTCTTTTTTCCTCTCTCTCTCTCTCTCACCTCTTACCTCTTTCTGACTTTCTTATAACCTCTGAAACAGTAGTAAATTTTTGCACATATACAATCTTTTCACTCTGGACTTCATTGACTTGTTTTGACTGACAGGAAATGATGGCACTGGCTTATTTTATGCTGGATCAGTCGAGGAAAGATGCTGAGTACTGCATGGAAAGTGCATTTACCACTTATTTGGTAAAGTTAAACTTATTTTTTATGTACTTGTTTTTCTCTTTTCTTAGTAGACAAATCTTGAATTTGTAATTCACTTCCTCCCAATTTCACCAAATGTAAAATATAATAAAATTTTAAAGGGATGCTATTCTAATGAAGAACACTTCATATATGTGCCCAGGTAATAGTTATTCAAAGTTTCTTGAAAAGAAAATGATTGCACGTGTGTTGAGAAGTCAAATTTCTCCTCATTTGATTCCTGATCAGATGATGGATAATGAATTTCGTATAGGAAACTTCGTCACTGTGAAAATGTGATTTGAGATTAGTATCAAAGATGCTACCTCTTATTTAGCTATTTTGGGTGCTCGGTGCTGTTCTAAGATATTTTACGTAAGTTCTTGATTGACATAAACCATCAACTTCAGAAAATTGGTCCATCTTGTGGCTGGAACGTCACACGCTGTGGCATTTGGTGGGCTGAAATGTTAAAAGCTAGAGATCAGTTCAAAGACGCCGCAGGTGTCTACTTTCGTATCTCTGGTGAGGTAATGCCCATAGTCATGAACATTCAACTGATGTGATATTGCTCTGTTATTATCTGAAACCCGTAACTATTAGGAACCTCTGCATTCTGCTGTGATGCTTGAGCAAGCAGCTTACTGCTTCTTATTGTCCACACCAACTATGCTAAGGAAATATGGATTTCACCTTGTTCTTTCTGGCGACCTCTACAAGAAATATGATCAGGTAATGAATATTTCGAGCTATGTGATTTAACATATTTTTCCTCATGATGCTGCGATGGAGGAAGTTTTTACCTTGCTTTTCATCAGATAAAACATGCAATCAGAACCTACAAAGGCGCTCTATCTGTCTTCAAAGGCACAGCTTGGAGCCACATCAGGGATCATGTCCATTTCCATATTGGAAAGTAAATCCTGGGAACTCTCTAATCTGTTAATAATTTTTGTGGCTTTGTATATATATATGCCACTAATTCAAGAATGTTACAGGTGGTATGCATCTCTTGGAGTGTTTGATGAGGCAATTAAACACATGTTAGAGGTCCTGGCTTGTGGTCATCAATCTAAGGTTACTCAGGAGTTGTTTCTGAAGGACTTTTTTCAAATTATACAGGTTGCTAAGGCTAAATGGTTTTTTTATTTCTTAAAATTATGTCTTCTCTTTTTGCTTGTGTGGTCATCAATCTAAGTTTATTCAGGAGTTGTTTCTGAAGGACTTTTTAAAAAAAAAAAATTATACAGGTTGCTAAGGCTAAATGGCTTTTTTTTTTTTTCCCTTAAGGTCTCCTTTGGTTCAATGGACAAGATAAATAACTCAAGATAGATTAGTCAAGATTATAATCTAGAGATTATTATTTGTGAGTTAAATAGTATGTTCAGATTGATGGATTAAGATAATTTCATTTTGAATGTTTGGATTGTAGGATTAATAATAAAAAAAATATGCAATTGACAATTTTGCGCTTTATCATAAACAAAAATTAAGTGAATTATTGTCCTTTTTCCCAATATAAGAAGAGTATCTTAGCAAAAATAAATACAATAGATTATTATCGTACCTCATCATAAGATAATATTATCTACCATTCATAAGATAACTTGAATTTTAATCTTGGGCCTTTGTCCATTAAATCAAACATTAAATTAGACAAGATAATATAATTTATCTTAGCTTATCTAATCAAAATGAGGCCTAAAGTTATGTCTTCTTCTTTGCTTGCTATCTGTGTGCTGTGTATTCTTTTTCCTCCTGCTTCTCTGTCTCCTTTCCTTCCTTCCTCTTCTCCCTTTTCCTTTGTTTCCCTCATGCTAAGTTTTTTCTTTTATGCACCTCTCTCTCTCTCTCTCTCTCTC
>JAPKLY010000020.1:1788542-1802825 GCA_026898435.1 Prunella vulgaris | reverse complement strand
CTCTCTCTCTCTCTCTCTCTCTCCCTCTCTCTCTCTCTCTCCTGCCGACTCTTTCCGCGACCCTTTTTTCCTTTTCTTTCTTCTTCCTCTCTTTATCCACTTTTTTCCTTTTCTTACAGTCTACTTAATCATCTTCTTTAGATTGGTTGCTGTCTATTTTCTTTCGTCCTTATTCTAAAATTGCTTTTTCTTGGGGATTTTGAGGTCTTGGAGTGAACAGAAAATTGATATGGGAAGGCTTAGGGTTAACAGAAAATTGGTTCTGCTAGAATTGACACTTGATTTGTTTTTTACATTTCTTCTTTTTACTACCCAATTTCTTAGCTCACAACCTAGTCCCTGCTGAGCCATCATGTTTTCGCAGTCTCCTTCACTATGATATAATAACTGACGTAATTTGAATGGCCAATTAAATCATATATTCAGATGTTTTCTATTGATCTTTTAAAGCCCACTCTAGATCTTTATGGGTGCTTGGTTAGAAATGAGGAATTGGAAAGGCAATGACATTGATAGTGGAAGTGAATTACTTTGATCCCCACCCCCCTACCACCCACCAAATAGTGGGTAGTATGGCACATACCCAAAACTCGGGAATAAAACACTGTCCATTGGTATATTACCAAGCACAATTTATCGGTCAATTCTCACTCCTTATCAACAAACCTATAAGGTGCACCTTTATGTTCATATTGCACTTGGTGTTACTTAAATGTCTCTAATATCCATTGTTTACTTGAATATGTAGGAAACAGGGAAAACATTTGAGGTGTTGAGACTTCAGTTGCCTGTGATCAACTTTTCTTCAATAAAAGTTGTATTTGAAGATCACCGGACTTATGCATCTTCTTCTGCTGTAAGTTCATGGTTCCTTAATTGCTATCCCAGTGTGGTAATTTGTTTTTACAGATCTGTTTTGAAATTATAATGTGATCACCTCTGGTAATTGGTACATTGAGCTTGACTGACTGCTGAGTGTTTTTCAGATACTATGGAGGATAGCATTTTTCTATATTAAATTTCTAGCTCTGCCTGGTAACCAGAATGGTGGAGGCTGTGATATTTCTGTTGGTCATTATTGTGTGATTCTGTGTCGACCTCTATGAAATTACTGTAGAGGATGCACCTTCTTACACTCCATGTTACTTAAAGCTCTAGGGGCTTATTGATACGCGTTGTCATATATTAAAATTTATTATTACTATTAGTCTTTATATTATGTACGTTAAGTCTTTTATTTAGTCAATGAAATAAATAGCCCATGGGATTATGTTTCTTAGGGCTTAAGTTAGGGTTAAGTATTGAGTCTATTTAAGTAATTGTTTTTCAGATTTCAAAAATATATTGATCAAGAATATTGTGGCAACTTCAGTTGTGGGCAGAGAGTTGTCTTTGTGGCAAAGTGTAGCACTTTGTGGCCTCTCTTTGAGTATTTATTTATAGAATTATCGTTATTTCTATTATCTCGAGGTCCTTGTTCTATCAATTGGTCCGACCTACTGGACTTCCACACCATGACTGCAAAAGAGAGATGTGAAGTGATGGAGAAGAGTATGAGCGATCTCCAGGAGGTGGTTACTACTCAGGGTGCCGCCATCTCAAACCTGGAACAGAAAATGGATTTGATCCTCAAGAAATTGGAGAATATCAGTTCACCGGCGCCGCCTACTGGGGCTTAACCTACTGTGGTGGACGAGTCCGGTTCAGCCTCGGTTAGAAAACATCCCATGTTTCTATTTGACCCCATCAGCACTGCTGCGGTTGGCGGGGGATTCACGCCAAGCTTCGCGCCCCATACGTTCCACCCCACGCAATCCATCAAGTTGCCCAATATGGAATTGCCGATCTTCGAGGGGTCTGATCCCTTCGCCTGGCTTGCACAGCCAGAGCAATTTTATCTGGTTCATGAGACACAATTGGAGAGTCGCGTGAAATTGGCCCTCATCGCCATGTCTGGGCGACAGATGTTCTGTGCGCAATGGGCTCTCCAACGGGACACAGCAATGACTTGGCCCAAATTTTGCTGCGAATTGGTGCAGTGTTTTGGGGACAATTCTGCACTGAATGCCTACGAGGCGATGCAGGCGACCCGTCAATCAGGTGACATCGATGACTACATCGTTCTGTTTGAGGAGAGGGTTGTCCAACTCCCATCCC
The DNA here is from genome assembly GCA_026898435.1 of Prunella vulgaris. Classification (NCBI taxonomy): domain Eukaryota; kingdom Viridiplantae; phylum Streptophyta; class Magnoliopsida; order Lamiales; family Lamiaceae; genus Prunella; species Prunella vulgaris. The sequence goes on along the minus strand of JAPKLY010000020.1, from coordinate 1,800,668 downwards.
TTTCCTGAGCGCAGTATTTTGAAATGTTCTAGGGCAGCCTGCAACCTGCGATTCGCAATAAGATCGCGGATTTATAATTATCGGATGTGTTTGCCGCAAAATGGGCTGCCCGTCGTCTCAGCTGCGCAGCGGGACCTTCGTACCCGAGTTACAGGCTCCCTTTGCACAATGGTTGCTACACTCGCGGTTCCCCGGATCTCCATGGGGGGCAGCTACCAGGAATCCCCTCTACACCAATGTCCGTGGGAGCCAAACTAAGCCAACCTGGCTCCTTAACCCACATCCGAATAGAAACACTCACCATCTTACGGTTGAGGAGGCTCGAGAATATCAAGCACAGTGAAAATGTTACCATTGCAGCCTGCCTTTCGGACCAGAGCAGGTGTGCTGCAAAACACCTTAGCATTCTGACCAAGGCGATAGAGGATGACACTGAGGAACTCCTCGGATCCATTGAGCACACTAACGTGGCCGAATTGGCTGCAGAAGCACATCAGCCTTGAGGAAAAGGCTATTTGGACGGCGGGAGCATTAATACGCGTTTTCATATATTAAGTTTTATTATTACTATAAGTCTTTATATTATATATGTTAAGTCTTTTGTTTAGTCTATTAAATAGCCCATGAGCTTATGTTTTTTATGGCTTTAGTTAGGGTTGAGTATTGACTCTATATTAAGTAATTGTTTTTCAGATTTCAGAATTATCTTTTGATCAAAATAATTGTGGCAACTTCAATTGTGGGTAAAAATTTGTCTCTGCGGCAGAGTGTAGCACTCCCTCTGTTTGAGGATTTATTTATAGAATTATTGTAATTTCTATTATCTCGGGGTTCTCGTTCTATCACTTGCGGCCTGTTTTAGTGATTTAGTGGTAATATATGAATTGACTATGGTCTATGGTTTTTTTCCCCCTCCTTTTTTTTGTTTGGTTTGAATTTGGTTGTTCTATTTCTATCTATTACAAATCAGTGTTGCCAATGCTAATTGCAAAAACACTACAATCAATATTCTATGTTGGGTTATATGTGATCATCAAGTTTACTGCATTGTGCACCTGTTATTGTTTCAGTTCCCACAGATGGATACATATTTATATTTCCATTTGTTTTTACAAATTACAGGCCAGTGTGGGAGAAAGTTTGTGGAAATCTTTGGAGGAGGAAATGATTCCATCCCTGTCAGGAACAAAGAGTAATTGGCTGGAGTTAAAACCTAAAGTTTTACCAAAGAAATTCAAAGAATCAAATGTTTGCATTGCTGGAGGTATGAAGGTGATATTAGTATTTTACATTATGGTTGAAAAATCGTTGGATAAAATGGTTCATATCTTTGGGTGCCTTTTCCCCAAAAAAATTGGAGGCAAATGACATGCCTAAGTTGATTTATGATCTTTTAGATCTTTGAACTTTATAGGTTATATTTGTAGAAAAGCAATGATTAAGAACACATAATAACCATGTCTTAGATGTCTAAATGTTGGCACACACACACACACTTTGTAGGTGAAAAAATTAATGAACCCAAACTTCAATGCTATCTTATTCTTCAGTTAATAGCATGCCAAAGTGCTGAAAATATTATCTTTTAGTAAAAAAGTAGAGAACTTCAACTTTAATCTCCATCTTATTTTCTGTTTCTCTTGGGGGAGGTTAGAACAGATTGGTTTACTGTTAGATGTGTATGAGTTCACTGTTTCATGTGAATTTGCATGAACAACTCACTTGGCTTCTGAAATTTTGGTAAAAGGAATGGGTTTCTTTTTGGGTGAAAGAGTAGGCAGTTGAGTGGTGCTGCATTTCTCGTTCAAATTTGGTATCAACTTTTAGGCCAGGTTGATTAGGATTTCTTGACTTCTTGTACCATTATTGATGAGGTAGCTATTTTTTCGGAAAATTTTTGCTTTCTCAAAGATGGCATCTTTTTTATCTTCTTATTTTTTTAAAATAAGAAACAGAATTTTATGGCATAGAGATTAGGGATGAGTGATCCCCACAGAATTAGCAGGACAAATTACAAAGTGAAACGCCAATTCCCAGCTACATCTGACTGAGTAATCCATTAAAAAAAGCTTGACACAGAAGACCTCAAATGTAAATTTAAATTTGATCTATTCTGTATGTCAGTTAAAGACTCAATAATATCGTCAAAATCCTATTATTCCCTTTTAACTAAATAGACCATAAGACTATTAAAACAGCAACTTGCCACAAGATTTTCACTCTTTTATTTATGAAGCTTAGCTACCCTTATTAACTTGGAACAAATCTAATAGAACTGGAGAGCCCCATTGGACTTTATCCCTCCGATCACCTTATACTACAGCTCCTGAGAAAAAGGGCAATGAATGAAGAGGTGATAGATACTGGACTTTCATTATCTCTATCCAGCTATCTGCTCGTTCAGATGGCTTTGAGTCCTTGTTTTATGATTAAGTAATCTATCAAACATAGTGAAGGTTTTACTGTGTCCTAAATAGAGTAACAACTTTTATTAGATCAGATTGATTCTGCAGTCTGTACTATCACAAATATTCATTACACTTTGAGTCCTTGTTTTATGATCAAGTAATCTATCAAATTTAATGAAGGTTCATTGTGTCCTAAATGGGGTAACAACTTTTATTGGATTAGATTGATTCTGAAGTCTGTACTATCACAAATGTGAAATGTTCACTTCACATTATGATAAACTTTATCTGCATTTTGTTGTTTGCCTAAAATTCTCTTCCTTTCCATGGTATTGCAGAGGCGATCAAGGTGGAAGTTAGTTTTAGAAATCCTCTTCAGATTCCTATATCAATCTCTAATGTTTCCCTAATATGCAAGCATTCAGCAGAATGTGATGAACCAAAGCCAGGTATATTACTGTTTCTAGTTTTGCTCATTGTTTGCCTGATCCTACCCTTGTTCAAAACATTTGATTTTATACTCACTTTCAGATTCAGTTTTTGAAGGCGCAAGAGAGGTCGGGCGCAAGGCGCGTGCCTCTTGTCCTTTATTTTTCTGAACACATTTCACATATATATTTCTATATAAAACCACATAATACTACCAAAAGGTAAATAAATATATATTATAACACAATTTAACATGAAATTAATACTAAAATAATGAAAATAGACTTCATTCACACACACAAAAATATCAAAGCAACAGTTATATTAGTCAAACTAACTAGTCCTCATCAAATTCAAAGGCCGCCTCCTCATCACCAAATTCATCATCATCATCAATATATTCCTCTTCCTCTTCTTGAATTATCCCTAGAAATAATACATAAAAAAGAATTATAACATGCAAAATAAGAGTTTATAACATTGAGGAAAATAAAAATTCCCTAGAAAAAAGTGAAAATAGAGTAATTTAAAAAAAAAAAAAAAATACAGGCAGGCTGGCGGCCGGCAGTGGGCTGGAGGCAGTGGCAGCTGGCTGGAGGCCTTGGAGATTTGAAGTGGAAATTTAAAAAAAAAACCCTAACCCTAGATCTTTTTATATGTTTTCTGATTTAAAAAAGAAAGATAATTAATAAAAGTGCTACTCACTTTAATAAAAAGATCTAAAAGTGCTATTATTACTTGTAAAAATGGACTTAAAATGTGTTCGACCAAGAGGCGCGCCCCGGTCGCCTTAAGAAAGGCGAGAAAAGCGCCCTAAGGCGCGCGCCTCATGATCTGCGCCTCGTATCAGTTTAAGGCGCTTCACCTTGCGCCTGAGGCGCGCCTTTTAAAACTATGCGTCTCAGATCCAAGTTTAATATTCTTTAATAGCTTTAATATTAAAATGGATACTAATCCAGCATTGATTTTGGTGCGCTGTTCTGTACAATGCAGATACAAATGGGTCTTTGATTGAATATCAGAATGGCAAGGAATTGAGGACTGTGTCGATTGATGGGTGAATCTATGAAGCTTTGTAGAGTAATTTGAATGTTTTCTAGTTTAATAATTCCTTTACTGATTACATTTAATATATGAATTCAGGGATTCTAGTTTAGATACATCTCTGTATAGTTTATCAGAAGCTAACATTTCGATGCTTGGAGGTGAAACTATTCTGGTGAGTCCTACATTCATTGCTGCTAGTTTGTTCCCTTGTGTTGCAAACTTGCAAGAATTCAGAGTCGCATTATATGGTGCTTAATAGTGTTCGTGAAGCTAGCCTGAGCTGAGATGGTTTTTTGTATACTCAATACACTGCAACAATTGGATTAGTACTATATAGCACTTCCTTTTTTTTTTTTTTTCTCCTTCTACTTTTCAAGGAACTCTCATCAAACAAAGAAGGTAATTTGTTTTTCTAATGAGGGAAGGAAAGGGTTACACCTGCGGAATCATTTTAAATCATGAAGAGTGATGAAATTCGGCTTATTGTTTCTATAGAAAGCAATATTAGCTGTATATATTTGCTATACACTCTATGTTCTAGAAGTTCTGTCATGTCTATTCAGTAACTCCCTAAAGGGAAGTAGTAATTTATTTCTAGACTTCCCATAAGTTCTGATTTATTGAGTATAATTTTGTATTATTTTAAACTTACTAATGATCTTCCAGTCAAGTTATATTTGCACTTCCTAGCATGTGTAATATTTCAAATTCTGGGGGGCTTTTTGAGCAGTTTAATGGTACTTACTTTTATTCGCCAAAACCTAGAAAGAACAAGTCAGTACTTATTCGTATTTTACAGAACCAAAATACTCTTCCGATTTAAGCAAAATGTGATTACCAGTTGAGACACTTTTTATTTGCTGGATTCTAAAGCGCTGTCTCTTTTGGCCTTTCTTTTCAGGTTCAGCTAACAGTAACTCCCAAGGTGGAAGGCACCCTAAAATTAGTTGGGGTTAGGTGGAAACTTTCTGGTTCAGTCATTGGAGTTTGTAACTTTGACTCGGATATTATCAGAAAGAAAGTTGCCAAAGGGAAGCGAAAGCCAAAACAGCCTGTGAAAGATGATCTTCAGTTCTTGGTGATAAAGGTACACTTTTTTTTAGATTGTAAAAGCAACCTAGTTATGCTCTGCTTACTCTTGATTATGAGATTCAGTATTAAAAATGTTATGAGTTCCTATTATCTGCTCCATATCCAGAGTCTGCCCAGGCTTGAGGGTGAAATCCATGACTTACCTGGGACAGTTTACGCTGGAGATCTCCGCCGTCTTACTTTAGAATTGGGGAATCCGTCAAAAATATCTGTGAAGGTATACTGCTTTTTTCTTCATGTTAGTTCTTTTTAATATATTCTCAAGACATGGTAGCGTATAAAACATAGGATACAATATATCAAAGGAAATGCATCAGTGGTTAATTTTTAAACTTGAGGTATATCAACCTTTGTGTATCTATCTGGTCTGCTTAGTGACCTTAAACCCAAAACATATGTTGTTGCTTTTACATTCTTGGTTTGTGCCATTGTGTTGTGATGCTTTCTTTAAATTCCCCTTTTGGCCAATAACACAATTTCTGGCATCAAGCACTGTGGTCAATATGGGAATGTCTGTAACATTTGACAGATGAAAGTATCAGCTTGATACACTTTATCAGCCTTGTTCTCTGTTGACAGAATTTGAAGATGAGGATAAGTCATCCAAGATTTCTAAACATTGCAGCTCAGGAAGTTATGAACTTGGAATTCCCTACTTGTCTAATAAAGCATGAAAGTTCATCACAAAGTAGCAAACAAGCAGATACTTCTGAAGCATCGAGTACTGTATATGTGTTCCCAAAGGTCAGGGTGCTCTACCTACACCATTACTCACTAGCAGTTGACTGGAGAAGTTGTAATTATTTACTCACATTCTATTTACAGGCTACATCAAGTTCTTGGGAAATGCCCTCTAAGTTGCCCCTTTGGTTTAGAGCTGCTGCTGATGGAAATGTATCACTGTGCATAACAATATACTACGAAATTGAAGATGGATCATCAGTAATTACATATCGAACTTTACGCATGCATTACAATGTTGAGGTAAATAGAATACATTGCTATATGAATATTGAATATTCGACTCTCAACTAATTATCTCATAGAGAATGACCAAGCTCTGAAATAGACATTATTATGCAAGCGTAGATTTTATATGCTTGTTCATTTAGGTTGGTATTTGTCTTCGTAATAAAAATCAGTATGGGCTCTACTAGTCAAATTGACTGGAATAGGTCTTCAATTTGTCTGGAACTCTCACGTTATCCCAGGTGTCATGTCACCTGGCAGCAAATTGAAACATCACCTCTAAATTATATATGCTTTTCAAAGTATATCTTTATTATGTTCACGTCTTTTATCCCATCAATTTAGGTGCTTCCATCTCTAGAAGTGTCATTTCGAATCAGTCCTTCGCCCTCTAGATTGCATGAGTTCCTTGTTCGTATGGATGTTGCCAACAGAACCAATTCAGAGACTTTCAAGATTCATCAATTATCGTGTGTCGGGGACCAGTGGGAAGTCTCGTTGCTCCAACCAATAGAATCTGTCTTTTCTTTGGGATTTTTAATGGCTGGTCAGGCTCTTTCATGCTTTTTCAAGCTGAAGGTTTGTATTGAAGTTTAGAGTTTTGCTTTCTTCTTACCCAATTTCTCAAGATTCTTCTAAGTTATTTCCTTAGCTTATACATTGAAATTACTTTTGGCTTCAGAAGTCCGGAACACTAAAAAATACTGAAGATAACATAGTGAGGCTGGTTGATAGTGAATCCAACAGTTTGTTTGATACGTCCATTCCACCTTTCAATCTTTTTCACCATCATGAGAGATTGCACCAAGATAGACAGGACCAGGTTTACTACATCTTCTCTTGTGTTCTTAAACTCAAACTGAGCATCTGGTATATGTTTATTGCATGGTTATTGTCATCCTCTATTGTTACAGTGTCGTGATTACATATAACTTCTGAGGTTTGGGATGAATAAGTGGTTAAATATAATTGTTGCTTACCATGTTTAAAAGTATCTTGTATATCCATATCCAGTTGGAGTGCCATATGAGTAGAAGGCATAGACACATAGGTTTCTTTTTTTCTTCTCAGTTTGCTATAGAACTTTTTCTGTTATTTTCTGTTTCCTGGCCAATGTCTATGTAAGGCGCAGTTCAATTTGGTACCATTGAGGTGCACGACAGTGCTGGTTTTGTTGATTTTTATTGTATAATGTGAATCATTTGGTTTAGTTTTTTTTTTATCCATCTATAATTTATCAAGTTATCGTATTCTTATTATATCGTTTAATCTATTAGGGCGATGGAAGTACTGTTGACTTCATCCTGGTAGCTACATCCGAGTGTGATAGCGATGCTGGCACACCAAGGACTGCAGAGATCTTCTCCTACTATAAGTGTCGTTGCCGGTAACTTCCTCTCATTAAAATATTATGTCTGAGTTAAAAAAAAAAAAAAATTTGGTCCCATAGCTTGTCTACTATCCAATATTGCTCCTAGAAAACTTCACCTTTTCAATGTAGTTGCAATGTTTAAAAAATTGTCCAATTATGTCCCAAAATCTCTGGAAAACTGAAAATGGTGTCATTTTATGTCGTAGACTCATAGGAATGTCAAATGTTGGCCTGGTAACTTGTCTATAGTCCGAATTCAGCCCCAAATTAACTTCAAACTTGCGTACTTTTGTGGGACCAAAATTGGACAATAAACAAGTATTAGGACCAAACTTACTTTTTTAACTCTTAGATTCTCTAATCAGTGGATAATTCAGTCGATTCATCTCTCACTTTTTACCAAGTGCTTCATATCGTGGTCTCTCTTTCACAGAGTTACCAGTAGCAGCCCGATATGGTGGTTAGTAGACGGTCCTAGATCAGTGAGACATGACTTTTCTGCTTCGTTCTGTGAAATAAATCTAAACATGACTGTTTACAACTCCTCTGAAGAAGATGTATCAGTTCGAATTAACACCTTCGATTCTACGCCTCTGTCGGGTTCTGCCGCCCCTGCTGCCTCAGGCTCCGGCGATGAAGCTGGTTGGCACGATATGGCTCATCTGACCGATATCAAAGGAACAACGGAAGTCATGGGAAGTCGAGTGAAAGCACCTCTATCACCCGAGAGTGTTCCACCTTTTGTTTGGTCGGGTTTGAGTTCAACTCGAGTCAACCTGGGCCCACTATCTTCGACTCAAGTTCCTCTCCAGATCTCCGTGTTCTCACCAGGCACGTTTGATTTATCGAACTATTCATTGCATTGGAATTTTGTATCATCTAGTGAGGAAGGAGATGGATCCAAAGTGTCATCTGCTACATGCTATGGCCATCCTAACCATATTACAGTGATGCAAAAAGAATGATTTGAGATGAGTGTTATTTACTTTAGGAAAGGTGAATTGTTGTAGTAATTTTACAAACTTACAGTGTAAATGACAGTGATTGAATATATTATTTTGTAGCAATAGAAAACCAAATAATAACACATTCGGATTGAATTGGAAAGGTGGTGATAGATCAATTTGGTTTTGCAGCAAGCAAGAGTTTGTCTACAGGTGTATGTCCAGAATTCGCATTTGAATCTCGAGTTAAAAATTCTTGCAAGTGTTTTATTTTTCCAAGAATTATTACCACTGAATTTGTGTAATGTATAGACATCTAAAGTTTTGATAGCTCTTTTGGTATCAGAGAATATTTGATGACGCTCTTGAAATGTCAGTTCATTATTTTGTATTAGTAACACAACACAACCCAACTTATTTTCGTAACCCCTTATCAAATCAATTTTTTCTCATACTACATATGACAGATTTTTATTTTTATTTCTTTAAAAAAAAGTCACTCAGACAGAGTGACGTTTTTCATGCCCATCCACGTCTTATGTTGTAGCGTCACATGGGCGTCCACTTATTGGGGGCTGCAACTTGCACATATATTCCATTTCCTACTCCGTTTTAAATGGGCCCAAAATATATTTTATGACTGAAACTTGGTCAACATCTTCAATACAACCAATATTTGTCCTTTTGAAACACGGGTATAAATGAATGAAAATGTTAGAACCACGTATAAGCATTCAATTTTGGTTGAGTATCACTCTTCATTTTCTACTCCTAATGTTAGCTATATATAATTAGATATAGACTCTAATATTTATTGATATCAGTTTAAGTTAATACATGTAATGTAATAGTATTAGTTTTGTTATGAAATTTTATTTATAGAAAATTTGCATTGAAATAAAATACAGACAAACTCTATGAACGAATAAATATATATATCAAAGAATGTGGTATCATTTGAAATAGAAACAGTAATAAATATGTAACAACGCTAATAAATTAACAATAGCTACACTCCAAACACCTTTTCTAAAATCTTCAACATATTGTAGTAAGTAATCAAGAATCACCTAATTCTTGAAGAGCAAATAATGAACAACATAAAACAACCGTGTAATTACAACCCAATGGCAAAATCTGAACAATACTGCAGAAACTATTATTCAACAAGAAAAGAGAAAAGGGATGGATTGAATAAGAGCAACCTGAAATCATCACTTCTTCCATGGCCGTATCGACAAGACGATGATCAAGATGATAATCAAGAGCAGAATAATCCCAAAACAGGTCCATTTCCTGGTGTTCTTCTGGTGTTTCCTTGCTGTTTCAAGCTGATGCGTCCCTCCTCTCACAAACGAATTAGCCCTATTAACTTGGCTCTCAATATCATCAAGCTGTTCCCCCTGACTCTGCACCAAAACCGCCATGTCCAGAAACACCTGATGAAGCTCCCTCAGATTCTTCTCCATCTCCTTAACCGCGTCGTGCCTTTCCTGAATCTCCATAATCGTGTCCATCACTTGCCCCCTCCCCTGCTGCTGAATCGCCTTCTGCAGAAACGACTCGCTCTCCCCTGTCTCAATCAATCGATCGACGATTTTCTCGTCCGGATTCTCGCCGGTGACCGTGTAATATCTCCTCTGCACGGTTTCCCGGTACTCGGAGCTCATTTTCTGCCTCAGATCGTTGAATCTGTTCATGGTGTCGTGAAGCTTTTTGCGCAAGCCATTCACGACAGAGGTACGGGTTCGATCGGAGGAGCTGCCCGGTCCGCAGCCGGGGAGGCTGCGATTGGCGGCGTTGGACCGATCCAGGGATTCGAGACGGAGCTTGATGACTTTGGCCTTTTTGAGGGAGGACGAGATGTCGGCGTCCATGCGCGACCGGAGGTCCTTGATCGATTTGGCGTTGTGGAGGGTTTTGCTCTGCTCGTGGGAAGATTGTAGCTGGGTGTAGAGCGATTCGAGGTCGTTGAGCTCCTCCTTGACTGCTTCGACATCTTCGAAGAACCGATCGAGATTGACGCCCCCGGTGGTGTTGGTCATCTCGATGGAGTGTGAATTTGGGGGCGGCGATTGATCATGGTCCCGGAAACGCGAGAAGGATCCTGAGAACAAATCGTTCATTTTTTCCGTTTAATTCTGTAAAGAATCTTCCGATTATCAGAGGAGAAGGAAGAAGATGAAGTTGTAGGTGAGATTAATATGGGTTTATGTTATAATGAGAGAGAGAGAGAGAGAGAGAGGAGGGGTATTGAATTTGAATGAGTCAGATGAGACTCGTCAAAGTAGTCAGCCCAGTCCTGGTTGAATTGCTAAAACTGCTTCTTCCAGAGAGAGGACAAGTCAACGGATGGTGATGTCTAAAGAAATGTGAGACGGGAGGGAACGGAAATGTCCTGGAAAGTGGAAATAGCAGGATTTTAACTCGGTTTAGGCTACCTATATTAGAATCTTCAAAGCGCGCCGGCGTGTAGGTGTGTTCATCTATCTATCCTAGGAAAAGCGCGTTATAATTCAATTTTTAAATAAATTAATTATTTATGATTTAATTGCAATTTAAATCACGATTATTATTAGAATTATGTATAAATTTACTATTATAAAATTGTGCAGTATGATTATTAGAGGGTGAATAAATTTCTTGCGTACTAAGTGCAACGTGCAACTCAAGTATATCTTTAAAAAGTTACACAAAATATTACTGAAAAGTCACACATGTTGTAACTGAAAAATAAAATTCTAAAAATTCATTTTTTTAGTTTTTAATCATAACACGTGTGACCTTTTAATAATAAATAGTGTAATACTTGAATTACACGGTGCATCTGATGCATACAAAACTAAGGCTTAAAGGATTCCTTATCAAGTGTCGCATAATCCTCATTTTCAAAATTTAAGTAGGAACTAGAAGTTACATCTATGATCATGTTGTGGTACGAGTTAGATGTTGCATTATCTTCAATTCTATATGAATTAGACGTTGTCATCAGTTGAATATCATTGAATTGGTGTGGTAGACCGTGAATGAAATCAACCATGCAAAACCCAAATATAATAACTGATTTTTTTAAACAAATGTGTTTTCACATTACTGGGTTCTTTAAATGACTTGTTTAATTAGATGTTTAAATTTGGAAAAACTAAAAAAATAATTAAAAAATGATATTAATTATAAATTGGTTCTGCGCAAATAAAAAATACACTTCTGTACATAAAAAAATATAAGTGAAAATATTTTTGAATCAATTTATAAATATAATAACTTTTGTGAACCAATATTCAAATGTCCTTTTAAATTTTTTGTAAGAACACCTATTCTTTTCTCCACTCATCAATCCGGGATGCTAGTGACAAACTCTATAAATTATTTTGAGTCCACTAAAAAATTCAAAAGAAATCATGTCATTAATTATTCTTGGACATACATCCAAAGATATTATGTCATTAAACCAAAAATATATATGATTGTGTTAAAGGAAATTACATTTATGTGTCTTCATCAAAAGTATTTACTAGAAGGATAGTTTAGTCATTTCATTATGTATTCTATATTCATGTAAACCCTAATTTGTAACCTATATAAATGGATTTCATACACAGAAATAGTGGAATAATCTCCTGGCTTGGTACGCCCCCAGACGTAGCTTTTCAGGTGAACTGGGTCAACAAATTTTGTGTTCTTCGTTCTTCATCTTTATAGATTATCTTAAAACACGTTATCAGCACGATGATCTAACTGGCTGAATTTTTAGATTTTTTCTACATTTTCCAAATTTGAAGTCTGGCTATCAAAAAATAATTCAAAACCTAATTTTCAGAATTCCCAAATCCATGTTCTTTACTAACAAAGAATATCACGCGCC
>JAPKLY010000020.1:1730063-1773542 GCA_026898435.1 Prunella vulgaris | reverse complement strand
GTTGTAGAATATCAACAAGAGCAAACTGGCCTAAATACAAGAATCAATCCAGGTAGAACTTGATTTTCTGACAAAGTGATGGGTATTTGGTCCGGTAGTGCTAGCCCGACCAAATGTAAAGCCTATATGACATAAATAACTCTTTGTCATAAAGCGTAATGAGAAATATATGGTCCTGATATAGAAAACTTGCCTTATAGCGCAAGGTTTCTCATAACGCTCTGGAATTGATTATGAGGAGACACACTCACTTGTTATTGACGTTATAACATCCTGCTACTTAATTAGCTTAGTAGCATCCGAAGGATTGGAAATACAGCTTATGAATGTGGTTACTGTATATCTCAATGGGGATCTTGATTCAGAGATATATATGAAAGTGTCTGATGACCTTCTATTAACCAAGTCAAGTGACTACTTGATTGGGAAAGGTTACAACAACAAAGAATAATGCCCCTTCGTATTTATAAAGAAAAATGAGTTTTGGGTTTGCGATTATGACACTTATGTTGATGGATGAACATAGGTACTCTTAATGAAATAAGAGAAATCCTAAAACTAATTAAAATTATTGAGATAAAGGATCTTGAGAAAACTCAGTTTTATTGAGTTTGTGGAATACTTATCCCCAGTTTGCATATGTCTAAAAGATGTTCAGGCGATTTAACATGGACAAAATGCATTCTGTTAGCACTCTCATGATCGGCTGATGTTTGGATTTAAAGAAAGATCCATTTCGTCCAAAGCAAAATGACGAAGAGATATTAGGAACTGAAATTCCTTGTTTAAGTGCAATAGGCGCATTATTGTACTTAGCTCAATATACTCGGCCAGATATTACTTTCTCAATGAACTTGTTAACTAAATTTGTTATAGGACCAACACAATATTATTGGAATAGTGTCAAGAATGTACTTTGATACTTAAAAGAAAATATTAACATGGGCATGTTATTTACTATATAAATGTTGAAAGGGACTGCAAATGAAATTGCAACCCTTAAGAAAATATTGAATGCTATCCTATACACTTATACACTAAATAATATGTTATTTGGTTCTACTAATGTTGGTTATATTTAACCACATGAACATTTCCAAATCGATGATGTATTCACCATGAGAAACATGGTGATATCTTGGGCATCAATTAAGGAAACTTTGATAGCTATCACTTTAAGCTATCTAGAGATTAATACCTTACACGAAGCAATTTGTGAGTGTATTTAGTAAAATATCATTACACATTCAAGGAATCAGTGGCTTAAGTTCTACCACTTTACATCCTTTATGTATATACAAAAATATATTGCATGCATTGAACAGATGAATCTGTGTTATATAGGTGATAATATAAAGTATATATTACCGAAGTTTTTTATAACATGCGACAACAATCTTTGCTCAAGATTCAAGTAATTTAAGTAAGCTCTAAAGAAAATGTGGCTAATCTATTCACATAATCATTATCCAGGATAACTTTTGAGAAACATCTTAAAGGAATTGAGATGTGTAAACTTTCTGAGCTCACTTGATAGATGTACCTATCTGTTGAGAGGTCTAGACTTCAGGGGAAGTCTTAACATAGGTGCGTTGCAACTCATTTTCCCTTCGACCAATGTTTATTTTTCTTATATGGATGTTACTTGACAAGGTTTTTATCGAGGGCAACATTCATGCACCAATCATCCTTTTGATTTGGCACAAGGGGGAGTGTTAAAGGAAATTACATTTATGTGCCTTCATCAAAAGTATTTACTAGAAGGATAGTTTAGTCATTTCATTATGTATTCTATATTCATGTAAACCCTAGTTTGTAACCTATATAAATGAATCTCATATACAGAAATAGTGGAATAATCTCCTGGCTTGGTATGCCCCCAGACGTAGCCTTTCAGGTGAACTGGGTCAACAAATTCTGTGTTCTTCGTTCTTCATCTTTGTAGATTATCCTAAAACAGATTGTTAATTTTTTAATAGTCTTTCATTTGTTATATATATATTATAATTAATGATAATTTTTCAATTAATATTCTATATATTTTTTCATTTAATTAACATTGATATATTTCTAAAAATTTCGTCAGAATTTTTTTAATATATCTCATTCATCTAAATCCTAGTACATCCATTTTTTAATTAATTAATTTTAATAAAGACATAACACATATATAATGAACAGAAATTAACAATTTATCAACCCTCAACTCCAATATTCACGCCAATTATGTATTCATAAAAGCATCATTGATTTAATTAAAAGCTTTAATTTTAAATATGAAAACTTGAAAACACACAACAATTAAAAATTAATTGAGATATATCAAGTAATTAAATTTGAAAAAAATTACATATTGTCATAGTGGAGGCGTGTAAGAATCAAACGGATTGTATCCCTCTAGCTTTAGTCTATACTTAACTTTGGCTAGGCCGAGTCCGCTTACTAGATCGTGCTCAAATTGTTGGTTCTAACTTCTAACTACCACCAAATGCTCAATAGTTGGATGAACAAGAAGATTCCGCACTTGGCAGGGCATAAAAGACTCTTATTACTATTTTTTATCTAGTTGAAATTTTCTTGGTAGGTCATACCAATTAAATATTAATCCAATTTTATTACATTCGATCAAATTAATAAAAAATAGTCTTGCCTTTTCCTTCTCTCCCCCTCCCACACACACCCCTCTAATAGATTTATGGGTAATTTACATATTGGTTAAAAAAAGTAGCTATATTTATAAATTGGTTAAAAAAAAAAAACACCCCTAAAAGTCTTTTAATACACTACCAAAGGAAGCTTTAGAATTCAATAGCTTTAGAGTTCTTGCTTTGTGCATTTGTTGTTTGTAATATATGAGATTCCAACTCTTTATAATGAGGTTAAGACTTCCATGGAGAATGTAGGAGGAATCAAAACTTAATCTTATTCCAAATTAATCTAAGGGCCACAATTTTAAACATTAAATCACCTCTGTTCGTCCAGATCAAACTATTGATTCTGAACCCACATTACACTAAATGGAAACATATAATTCTCATTAATGAGATTGTGTTTTGATATTCTTTTGATATACTCTCATTAATGTAATTGTATTTCGATATTCTCTTACGTTAATTTTCTAAATTACAATGATTAATTGTTCTTTAGTGATTGGACTCCCAATTCAATTGTTTTATTGGAAATTAGTTCGTCATCAAGCCAAGCATCAAGCAACAGACTTAACCATATGAAATCGATCGTCGTACCAGCCAAATCAACTAGGCAAGGTGAGAGCTAAATCAACTATTACTAAGATATCAAGAATTTAATTTAATTAATCGGAAAAAAACTATACACTCGCTTGATGAACTAGCCGACGACCATCATACAATTCATAATATCAAATATTTAGAGGGTGTTTGAATGAATTTGTAAATCTTTTAAAACTTCTTATAAGCAATTTCAAGGTGTTTGGAAAAAAAATAACAATTTATAAAATTTTAAAATATTTTTTTTACATTTATAAGCTATAAAAAAAATTGGGACTTATTTTTCTCGCTGTCTTCATCACCACCCACATGCCTCACTCCGAACCCCCCACTACTTCTACATCACTATCTTAATATAAAAATAAAAAAATATTTATTTTATATTAGAATTGAATTTAAAAAATTTATGATATATTTTAAAAAAACTTACTAGTTATTTTAGCCAAACATCTTAATAATTTATAAAATTTTTATAAAATTTTAAAATAATTCCTAAATATTAAAATTTATAATATATCTAAAATAAGTTTAGTCAAACAATGGTCAATTTATAGTTTTTCCTCGCACAACATTTTAACGCAAAAGCGCAATGTATGATTAGCGACTTTTGTACAAGAAACCTCTCCTCCTCCCCCGCACTCACTCCCACCGGTGCACAAAAATCGCAGACGAATACTGTTTCTCCCAAACCTTTGGCCATGGCGAGCAGCGGAAGTGTACGAATGATAGGCAGGTCCATTCTTGCTTAATGTTAATTCTAAGCTATTGAAATGATCCTAAGTTTTTAATTTAGTTATATGTGACTATTTTTGCATCTGTGATGCAGACATAGCCGTCAACTTCACAGGTTAGATTGCTCGCGAATTTTATTTTTGAACATTTTTTGGGAATTTAATCTTTTGGTTTCAAAATATAAAGCTCTGAGAATTATGCAGATGGTATGTTCAGAGGAATCTACAACGGGAAGCAATATCATGTGGCTGATATTGCCACTGTGCTCAGTAGGGCTTGGAGCGCCGGCGTCGATCGGATTATTGTAAATGCCGTGCCCTACAGCACTTTTCAGCATTAATTTTGGTTTAATTTTACATATTTCGTAATCTATGGCTGCTTGTAATTTGTTGTTTTAAAGAGTTCTATCTTGTTTCTAAGAATAAAATGTTGAAAGAGAGATTTAGTGTGGGTTTTAAAGGGATTTTTGCTTCAAAATCAGATTTTATTGTATTTAATCTTTTTCCTGCAAAGAAGCAAACTTGTACTCCTTAATTTGAGCTCATGATTGTAATTGTTATGGATTTGTGAGGAAAGGAATTATATGTTCTGGATTGACTAATATGTGAACTTGAAGTTCGGTATATTTTTTTCTTGACTCGTTTGAAATTGTTTGTGTTGATGATTTTGCTAAGTATGAGCTCACCAGTATCGGTTTAAATATTTTTAGAGTTTATAGAAGATGCATTTGAGTTGAATACTGGAAGACCGAGTGGTGATGAATACATGATTCCTAGGGTTTTAAATATTGTAGGTCACTGGAGGCTCTCTTGAGGAGTCAAAGGAAGCTCTTGCCATTGCTGAAACTGATGGTGATTTTTATGCATCTCACTTTGTATGATTATAGCATAACCATTTCATATAGTCTGCTCTGTAATTGCTAACAAAGCTGATGTTTTGTTTATTCAAGCAAGACTTTTCTGCACAGTTGGTGTGCACCCAACAAGATGTAAAGTGAGTTTCCATATCTAAACCCATGCCTTCTCGAAGAACTTTATTCGGTTATATATTATATCCTGAGGTGTTTTCCCCTACATTTGCTGTGCTGCAAATCAGGAATTTGATGACAGTGGTGACCCGGATAAACATTTTGAGGCTCTTCTGTCATTAGCTAAAGTGGGAGTTGAGAAAGGAAAAGTATGCTTTATTTTCTTGCTAAAATATCCTGTACTTCAATATATTATTTTGTTTTTTAAATAATAGTGCTTAAATTCACTAAAACTTCACAGGGAGAGGAAGCTCATACCCTTTTTTGGAGCTGTAACTAATTAGTAATTCTTTTTTGATGCCAATATCAATGCCTCAAGCAAGGTGGTGGCAGTTGGAGAATGTGGATTGGATTATGATAGGCTTCACTTCTGTCCAGCTGATATTCAAAAGAAGTATGTATCTTCTGGAAAACATGCTTTATTCCAGGCTGTTTTTATATTCTTTTCTTTCTCATGTCTTCTTCTGGAAGAATTACACCGCCACGATTTTCTTCCATATTTTGATAATTCGACCTAATATTTTCTGAACCTCTATTTGACTACTTGTCATGTCGTTTTTCTTATACTACTCGATATTGAAACTTAGGTACTTTGAGAAGCAATTTGAATTAGCATATGCAATGAAGTTGCCAATGTTTCTCCATATGCGAGCAGCCGCTGAGGATTTCTGCAATATTCTTGAGCAAAACAAACATCGGTAAGATATATAGATTACTAGCATTTCAAGAATAGCTGACTAGCATGCTTGGTTATTTTTGTTGCCATTCCACACTGAGGTCTCAGCTATTGGTTAGACTATAACATTTATAATAAGCATAATGCAACGGGATTTGTTAAATTATTTTGATCACTTTAGATCACCTCATATTATTGAAATCAAAGTAAAACCACCATATGTAACGGCAACCTGCAGTGCATTTTATATTCCCGTAGTTGGTTATGAGTGAACGTTAGAAGAACCTTTTTTTTTTCCTGTTTTATGATTCCTCGTCCCTCCTCTTCTACTTCTCAGCATTAATGTGTTGCACAGCTGAAGTAATTTTTGTTTCATATTTTCAGTATTTGTCTCTAGTGTTTTTCATTTATGTCTAAAGATCTGCTAATTAAATTGCCCTATTTGTGCCTTCCCCTTCACCTTACTTGCCTGTTAGATTCGGCTCCGGGGTTGCTCATTCTTTTACTGGAAGTGCCCAAGATCGTGATCGTCTTCTGTTATTCGATAATCTCTACATAGGTGAATGGCATTACTGTTCAGATGCCTCGAATTTGTACATAAGCTCCCCATCCCCACCCCCCGTTTTTTTTCTCTGTTTTCCCATCATATGCTTTTCATTCTTTACAGGTCTAAATGGATGCTCTCTGAGAACTTCTGAGAACCTTGATGTTGTAAAGGGTATTCCAGTTGAGCGACTGATGATTGAAACAGATTCACCATATTGTGAGATCAAGAATACACATGCAGGGATAAGTTACGTGAAATCTTCATGGGCTTCAAAAAAAAAGGAGAAGTATGAACCAGAGTGCATTGTCAAAGGTCGCAACGAACCATGCTTAGTGCGGTGAGAGGAAAACTGTCAAATAAATTGACGTTAGCAAATTCTTTGCTAGGCATATGATTGGTAGTTTAAAATAAAATGGAAATCCAAAAAACAATGATTATAAGTTTATACACTATTTTGTCTTAGTTTTCTTATTTGCAGAGGTCATACATAAAATATTGATAATACATTGTTATTTACATGTAATGTCGAAGAATTTGCTTTTTGTGTTTCCTAAATACCTGAATATGAACATCAGATTACAATGATATGCTCTCTTCTTTGATCCTCTCTATTTTTATTGAGTTTATATGCAGACAAGTACTTGAGGTGGTGGCTGGGTGTAAAGGTATTGCAGACATAGATCAGCTCAGCAAAGCCTTGTACCACAACACCTGCAGGTAGTTATCCTATTTCACCCCTTCATGTGTCCATGAATCTCAATATTTTTCAATCATATTGGTGTTTGATCAGATTGATCTTGAATGAATAGTATACTTATATGTTGACGAATTTTTGAACAAGGGTGCTTCCCTAAATAGAAATTATTTATCTTCGTGATAAAAAGGGGTACTCTCTCCCCAATTTTACTAGGCCTACTTTTTTCTTGTTATTTTTTGATATGTTGAGGGCGTTATGGAGTTTTGTTAGGTTAATTTTTGAATAAATGTTGGACCTTATAATACCATGTAATATCCTTTTACATATGCCAAAAAGTAGGTCTAGTAAATTTTGACAGGAGTAAATCTCTTGCGCACCGTACAACTCAAGTGTATTTTTAAAAAGTTACACTTGTATTACTGAAAAGGTATACCTATTATTACTGAAAAGTCACTTTTTAAAATGTATTTCTCAAAAATAACATATGTGACTTTCAATAATAATTGGTATAACTATTTAAAAATACACTTGAGTTGCACAGTGCACTTGACGCACACAAGACTAAGGTTTTGGGGGACAGAAGGAGAAGACTGCACTTTATGTAGTATATTGCCCGTATAGTTGTTGCTTAAAATAATGTTGAAGTAATCTTGAGGAAGAAAATGGGATTACGACACATATGTTGCTCGTTGTACAGGATTTTTTTCCCACAGGATTTGGATTCAGCAGCAGATGCTCTTCTTGCCTCTGGTCGGG
Organism: Prunella vulgaris; assembly: GCA_026898435.1. Lineage (NCBI taxonomy): Eukaryota > Viridiplantae > Streptophyta > Magnoliopsida > Lamiales > Lamiaceae > Prunella > Prunella vulgaris. The sequence goes on along the minus strand of JAPKLY010000020.1, from coordinate 1,765,859 downwards.
ATGATTCATGAAGAATTCCTCTCTCTTTCATTTCAAATATGGACAAGTACCACAAAGTTTCAATAGTAGAAACAGTGAATTTTATCTTGCATTTGATGTTGCATCTTGTATTTATTTGTGATTTCTTAGATACTATGTTCACTAGTTGATAGCACTGCGGCGACTAATTCAATCTCTTCATGGTCATATGATGCTATTGTTTTTTTTGGCTAATTCCTTCTGGTTATTCCCCTGTTGAAGGCTTCAGTTGCTGATGGTTATATATATATATATATGTTGGTTTGATTATATTGTTGCTTTTGTAACAAACATGTAAACATCGGCTCCACTTGCTAGTCATTATGAGATCCTATTATCACATTTTCTACCATTTCTATTTTATTTGGTAGATAATAGTATTAATTTATCATGGATCTAGATATAAAATTTTAATCCAGTATAATAAGAACCGATAATATACATTTAACACTGTTCATTTTCACAAAAACTGTAAAATCTTACCACTCTTAATATAGATGGAAAAAAATTATACCGATTTTACCATCCCTTCTCTCTTTGGAAAAGAAGACATTAACAATCTCGTATTTTTATCCATTTTTTAATATTTTGTACCACTTATATTATTTCTTACATGGAATTTTATTTTATAATATCAGCCTTAAATTTATGCCATTGGAGCCTTAAGATTCAATCCCCTAAATAGGGTATTAACGGCCTGATCCGAAGTCAAGTAAAAATCAAGATAAAAATGCTGACAAATTAATCAAGGTTTCAAACTGTAGCTCTGTATGTTCAGTACTAAAGTAACACAAAATATTACAAATACATTTATTATGCCTCATCTATTGTATCCAAACTTACTCTTTAGATCCCAACTCCAAACATAATTACATCCGCAGCTATTATGCAATCAACACCTCACTATTTTCAACATTCTCCCCTGACGTGCTCTGAACCTCCGGCGGGGGAGGAGCCGGAGCTCTCTGCTCTGCCATATTTAACCTTAACGGCCGCCCCTCCACCTCCTAAAGAAAAAATAAGTTAATGGGTATAATAGTAGAATTTCCCAAGAGAATCAGTAGCAGGAAACTTTCTTACCATTCCGTTCATGGCAGCGAGGGCGGATTCTAGTTGTTCAGCAGATGAGAAGGTGATGAATCCAAACCCTCGAGATCTTCCCGTGTCCCTGTCGTAGACAACCCTGGCGCTTAGAAATCCCGGTTGTTCAGCAAAAGCTTCTCTCAGGCCTTGAGTAGTGAGACCCCAGCTGAGGTTACCGGCATATATTTTGTGGGGGCTCTCAACGAACCCCTGACTGCTGGCTCGTATCCTTGGGGTCGCTAGTTCCCTTTCACCGCCTCTTGGTACCTCAGGGAAGTTCACCTTTGCAGTACGACCTCCAATTTGCTGAAGAAAAAACACAAGGAGACATAAGACTGTAAGAATGTTCATCTCTGTTTTTGTGGAGATAAATTCTAGCGGTCTCATATTCAAACCCCAATCTTATGTTTAAGGTGGATTGTGCAACAATAGTAGAAAAGGCTATTAGATTTAGTTGCTAATTTGATAAGAAATGCTAACTTATTTACCATTCTATTAGATGAAAAATGGTGGCATTCACTCACAGAACAGAGGAACATGACACATAACAAGATTAATACCACAAAGATCCAGGAACTTACAGCATTGTCGAACAACCGGATTGCCTCCTTGGCTTCTTCGACACTGCTCATAGTAACAAATGCGAACCCTCGACTCCTGTCTGTAACTCTATCGTACACAATCTTTAACACCAGAAAAAGCAACAGTATTACACACGGATAAAAACAAAAGAATGTTGCAACATTGTGTTGATCAATAAATGAAAACAATCATAAAATATACTCCATTAGCAAGCAACAGAAGCCTTACAGTTGAAGATGCAGCTTTATCATGCACAAATTCTACTGAGTTGTGTTGTAATTAAAAAGTATGGGATATCCAAAATCTAAGTTGATGTGGAATCATTTCATGAATTAGAATGAACTACTGGTTAAAGAGAATTCAGTAATCAACTGCTAAAACAAACAATTCAAAAACGAACTTTAGTTCATCAATACTATTCACTATATTTTCCAGAAAATCAGTCAATTTGAGCAAATTATAATCCAGAAAAAGCTTAATCAAAAGTGAAAAATGGAGTATACCTCAACGGAAACAACGCGGCCAGCTTCAGCAAAGATATCAGACAATTGAGCCGACGTCATCGAAAACGGCAAATTGCCGACGTACAACCGCCCACCTTCCGTCGATTGTGCCACGTCATCATCCGCCGCCTCCTCCTCCGCAGCATCGGAAACGGTTTCGTCAATTGGGTCATCTTCCGCTCCATCTACTTCTTCTTCCCCCTCTTGTTGATTCAACTCGGCATTATCAAATACAGTCGAAGCGCAGTATATCGAAGAGCGAGAGGAAAAGGAAATAAGAGAAGTCCTGAATTTCGGAGGGGTTTTAATGGGAATTGCCTTACGAGGGAAGAGATGAAGAGAGAGATGATCAATTGAAGTAGAAGAAAAGGAATGTGAAGTTGTCCCAATGGCAGCCGCCGCCACCGAAAGAGAAGCTGCCGCCATGTTTGTGTCTCTGAAGCTGGAATCAGAGAATTGCAAGGGGAGTCGGGAATGAGGAGATAAGGGCAGATAAGGTTGGTTGAGACTCTTTCTGCTCTGCAAACTCTTCCAATTAATATTTACAATGTTTTCTCCATTTTTATTTACTTTGAAATTATTTTATAATAATGTTGTGATTTTGTATTAATATGTTTTACAAATTTTTACTCAAGAGGTATATATAATCTAAAATTAAATGACAAAGCACATTTGTGTGTACTTTTGAGTAGTATTATTTATTTTGCCAAAATATATTTTTAATTTGATAATAATATTCATAAAAAAATTAATTATTTTGAGTTGCACATAAAAAATAAAAGACTTACTTTCTAACTAATTCCATGAGAGTAATATATGTTGAACATATGGATATAATCGAAACAAATATTTTTAAAATTGAGCTCGACTCAAAACGGCTCAAAATAATTCGAACTCTACTACTAATAGTGTTAGAGTTGTGCTCGAGTGTAATTTTAATTCGGCTTCAAAAAAAGCTTGTTAGGGAGATAAACGAGTCCAATTCACAAAAATTCTTTAGCAAGATAAATGAGAATGAGGTCCTTAAAGTTTTTATTTTTTACTTAAACCTCTCCTTCAATTTTTATTGTCTCAAAGTTTTTAAAACATTAAAATAAAATGAACATAAAAAATGTCTAAAATATAATAACGAGAGTTCATAAATATGAATTGTCACCCTTTCGCGAGATTGTAAATGAATTTGTTCAGGGACAAGTTTGCAAAATTGTAAACAAACTCAGTTCGTGAATATATCCCGTCAACGAATTTATTCATGATTTTTCTTCGAGCTAAATATCATTAAACTTGAGCTCGGCTCAATAAAATAAAATAAATAAACACAAAAGAATATTCCTATGTTGTAATTTTGCGGCCACAACTTAGACTTGTTTGCTTAATTAAATCTACAAATGTCCATAGTTTTAAGGAGAGTGGCCGCAGGGTACATGAGGAGATGCAATACTAAATTAAAACGAAGACTCAAAACAACATAAAGTCCATAAATCAAGCTATATATACAAACATGCACACAATATTTATTCATCCTTCAATGTGACAACTTACATATCACAACCACACCAAATGTTACATACAAATCCATTCAACATTATTAAACATCGACACGACATGCAAAAGACGTAATTACAAAATCATTCACAATGATTTATATAGATATAGATATAGATAGTAGTGAACTTGATATACGCATGCATGTACGTACACAAGATCGATTTTAGCCAAGAATGACTTGCCAAATGACAAATCACCAAATGAGGATGGTCCATCCTCATCCATTGATCTCCTCTTCGTCGACCGAAGTCAGACTTTGAGGTAGTTGTTACCCGTAACCATTGGGATTCCGATCCCTTCATCAGAGAAGTGATGGAAAGTAGGAGAATTGTGGACTACATTATTGAACTGAAAGCGGTGGTGTTGATTGACGGCCCTCGGGAACAGCTGCTCCTCGTCGCTGCAACTAAAATCTGACGCACTGGTGGATGCGGTCCCATCAGATTGCAGGATGTCGAACATTTTTGTATGATTCTCTTTCTCTCCATCCCCGCACTTTTTCAGCCTGGTCTTTCCGGTGGGGGGTTTTGAGGTTTTGGTGTTGAGGAAGCGGCCGCCGTTGCCTCTTGGCCGCCGCATTGCGTGGAGGTGGCGCGAGAGGTGGAGGTATGGCTGTGAAAATTTAGTTAACAGCAGTTACTTAATGCAATTAATGAAGTCTAATAAACTATGCACATGCCTGATAAGATTTAATTTTTATTGATTATATAGTACTGCATTTGTCATTCATCTATATTATGCACAAACACCACAGATGATTTGAGGCCTGCAGATTTGAAAAGTAATTGAACACTAAACTTCAAAATAAAATTTAAACAAATTAAACGACATTGGAGAATGTCTAAAATATTTACATTTGGAAAACATTGATTCAAGATTTTTTGTGTTGATAACCAGCTCGGAATGAGCATTTTCTTGTTCAATAACTGATCACAACGTCGTGATCAAATAGTATGTAGTTGGAGCAGATATTGTGTATATCTTGTGCATTGTGTTGGAAAATTAGTAATAAAATGGTGTCTGTAGACAAAGATGACTTATCATACTAAAAATCGAGGAACGAGTTAGACTCGCTCCCCGTAAAATATTGTTGTCCCGTATACTGGTGCAATACGGCTCATGACAACCGTCCACAAGATACAACGACTTTAAAGTCTTCTGTTCATTGCACTTACGAAACGGAAGCTAGTGGCGAATCGCAAATGAGTATTCGGAACTTTCGGACTCGACTCTAATGCAACTCTACATTTCTAGTATGAATACCACTTGATAATCGTTGAATCATTTCAGAGTGTGTTTAATGACATTTTTGGGAGGATCTATTTATAAATTTTCAAGAGTTGCAGGTAATAGGTGTGACTCTTCACCAGTTTATTTTTCTAAAAGTCGCAACTTTGAGGAAAAATTATTCACCAAAAGTTATCTTTTTTATTTAAAGAATCACAACATTTCACAATTCCCATAAGAAATATATTCATTAATATATTTATTCACATATTAAATGACATTAATTTCTCATTCACACCAATTTTGTTTTGAGAAATCAAATCAACCAAATTCATTTACACCAAATGAATAATTAAATAATAACTTAATATTTAATTAAAATATGATCAAAACTAATATTTCTAACACATTGTACATTACTTAGTCTATGGTACTAGCTAGTTTGGTCTAACAAACAAAATATTGGTAGTACTAGTGATGTCAAGATTTATTTTTGTGAAATCTAATAAGAGAACATGCGTGGGAATAGTAAAATTTGAGTAGTACCTTACGACTTTTGATTAGTTTATTCTCCATCTCAGCCTCGGCGCGCTTCTTTCTGCGCCTCATGATTCCGTTGTACTGCTTCGCATTAACGAAGATAGGTCCACCTCCATCTGCAGCAATGCTCAAAGGAAGCATCATTCTTCCCTGCATATATATATCATCGCCATTAATATATATATATATATATATATATATATATACATATACATATGTATCCCTGTTTCTTCACTCTCTCTCATTATTATAAGAAGAGATGGATGCACAAACCGCAATCTGGGTTCCATAAGTTGAGTAAATCCCATAACACTGCTCCGGATATGCAAACTTCGTGCATATCTGCATGCATCAAGTAACGTAACAACCATATACATGTCATATTATTCAAATTCTAAAGTCTGTTTTGAGATTATTGATTGAATTATATATACCAGTGGTTGGCCAAATCCGAGCTCAAAATGGCCTCGATAATCCACGGCGGGAGGTTGGACGGAAGAGACCGTCGACTGCAATGGAGCTTTCTCTCCATTTTCACCACTTTTGCTATCACCACCTGTTTCATACATACTCTTTTCATTATGATAAATTGATCCAGTTAAGACTGTACTGCATATTCTTTTACCTGGTAAAACATAACATATATATACGCATGCACAATATCTCGTGGGGAAAATTAGTTTTTTAGGACATTATTTTGTGATTTTTTGCAAAATAAGGACATTATCTTTTTTTTTTTACTTGTAAAATTAGTATACTATCGTTATGAACTTGTAAAATTAGGACACTATATTTACAAACTTGCAAAACTAGGATACTATCTCTTATGTTGAGCAAATTCAAGCTAAATTTTATAAAATGTGGGCCAAATAAAGTTTGATTTATTTGGCCATATCAGCGTTGAGGTGCATGACATGCCATCATCCGGCTTTATTTGGCCCGTATTTTATAAGATTTGGCATAATTTTATATAACACTTAAAAGATACTCCCTCTATTCTATAGGAATTTGCACACTACTAAAAAAAGAAACATTGATTTACGTGTACACTCACAAACCTATATACATATTTACCCATATGTCACTACTTTATATATAAAACACATTTTCCTTAAAAAATGTGTCATCCCGTAGGGTGCAAATTCCTACGGGACGGAGGGAGTAGTATCTATTTCTGCAATTTCGTAGGCATAATGCCCTAATTTTTGCAAACATCCATAAAACAGTGTCTTAAAATAATAATTTCTCATGTCTTGTATTATACGGTAGGGATGACAATGGGTCTGGTCGGGCCGGACAGTTAAATACCCAGACCTAGCCCGTTCTCAAATATACTGACTCAGACCTGCCATGTGACCCGCACAGGTCCTAAAATATTGTCCCGTGACCCGCTCCGTTCATATACTTTTAAATTAATTTTGTGTCATTATTTAAAATATATGATAACTCTATTATATAAATATCATCATCAAATGTTAAAATAGACAATTTAATACCGAAATGAACAACATCTGATAAATTTCATATAAAATTAATTAGATACCATGAATACAATAATTTATGCATATTTGAAATGAATGAAAGAAAATTATAAATATGATATTAATCACTTTTAAAAAAAATTAAAAGTCAAAGATTTTGAAGAGTCATTATTTTATGAAAATATGAATACATTTTAGAATATATGATATTAATACTAATTTCAAATATATATATATATATATATATATATATATATGTACACTATGCGGGACGGTGGGACACCCGTGGGATTAATATAGTACCTAGATCTAATCTGTTTTTAAACAGGGCGGGTCTGACCCGACACGTTCTCAATTCGGGAAGGATCCGATCTGACCCAAAGCTTTCGGAACAAGACGTTGTCATCCCTATTATACAGTAGTTGTAATTGGTTTGTGACTAGTTGAGTAAGAACCTCATGCATCTAAACCAATATCACCATATATAACTCAAAAGAACATTAATAATTTTCATTATGCAATATTGGTATCAAACTATTTAAAATTAGAAGAATACAATTTGGCAAAAGCCTTAACCATAAAACTAATACTCCCTCCATTTCATTTCAGGTAGGAATGTCAGGGGGGGGGGGGGGGGGGGGACGGGGCAATTCCCATCCCATCTCCGTGAATTTTGCGGGGAAAATTTTATCCCCATCCCCGCAGGAGTCCCCGGTCTCCATTTAATATTTTAATTTATTAATTTTTTAATAATTATCATTAATAAATATAAATATAAAATTGTAAAATGCACTAATATTTTAAGATAAATAGTTAAAATCCAAAATAGAAATTTAAAGAATGTTTAAAATACAACATACAAATTTAAATCATGTATTTAATACAAAATATAAATATAAAATATGTATAAAATTCAAAATACAAATTTAAAATCTAAAAATATATATTAATTATTTACTTATATTTTATGCATTATAATATAATATATATATAGGTGTGGCCCCGCGGGGAACGGAGCGGGGATCCCCGCGGGTCGGGGAATACAATCCCCGTCCCCGCCCCCGCTTTCAGGGCAAAAAAAAATCACCATCCCCGTCCCAACCCCGTTTTATTCGGGGATTCCCCGCCCCACTATCAAGCCTAATTCCAGAATTACTTTCATAGTTGTCCTGGGCACGAGAACCAAGAAAAAGTAAGTATATGAGTGTAAAGTTAAATAATAAAATATTATTATTTTATTTTATTGACTTTCGTAAGTGTAAAAAGTTTCATTTTTATGTGTGTGAAAGTAGAGTTGAGACGTCCAAATAAGGTAAATATGAAAGTAGTCTTGGGACGGAGAGAGTATTATTTTAATAAAATAACTAATACTGTTAAAAATGCAAATAAATTTCATAGTGACTTCGAAAACGTATTATGTAGACCTTGTGCTTCATACACCACTAATCTAATAGTATTAGTTCATAAGACAGAATTCTTGCTTAATAATAATATTAGTGGTATACAATACACAAATTACATATGCCCATGAATCACAATTCTAGAGATATCTATGTTGCATGCTTCTCAACATTTATATATATTAATTAGTTTGAGGCTTATGTATATTAAGTTAACATTAAACATAATTCTACTTTTTCTTGGATATATTACTACAAATTAAGAGTCGACTCAAAGGGATGTTTAACTATCTTAAGACTTCACGAAGCTGCTTCTATATCTATCCCTATGAACATCCAACTAAGTCCCCTGTTAATTAGTTTGGGAACGAATAGGAGGGAGATATAAGGTTGGCTTGGAGATATGAGTGTATGGAGACTTGGTGAATTAATTTCTAAGTACTAACATTTATCGATAAAAAAAAAATCCCCTATCAATTCATCGTACATGTTTGGAGTCGGCTATGAGGTCAACATCGAATCTTTTGATTCAAGGTCATAATTTTGATATTATACCTTAATTAATTATTCAATTTCTTAATTAAGTAAAATTATGTTAGACAATTAAGACTCCTCAAATTCTAAAACTTACTTTAGATGATCAGGAGTAATACAATATTACTGGCAAGTGGCATCAGCCATTCTTTCATCTACTATATTACAAAAATTGATTGCATTTCTATGTCATATATTGATGTGAAATTGTGATAATTCTATCAATATTTTGTTGAAATGAATATTTATTGGCCCATATATATCTAAGTGCTGAAGGCGTAATGGAATTAGGAATTTTCAATAAAATCTCTTTCGTTAATTGATTATAATGTGTTTTATTTTGTGTATATATATATATATATTCAAATTAGTAACAAGCATTAGATGTATTTTGAATGATTATTTGGTTTTATAATCAGATTAATGATAACTCGAATGCATAATCTCTCGACAATATATAGTGTATCCAATTGTTTGAGTTATCTTCTTCATCTGCAAGATCACATCATATGTATATATGTGTGTAATAACACTTTTCACCTAGTGCATATGTTAATTAATTAATTGCCTTTTCTCCCATATAATTAATTGGATTTATAGTGGTGTTGTAATATGTGAATTTAATGGATGCATGCAATTGACCTTTCTCTTTGTCACTATTATGGCTAAACCAGCTTCTATTTCTATCAATAATACAGTTAAACTTTGGTTTTTCAGACATAATCCACATTAAAAACTTCTTTAGGACTAATCAAATTAGCTCTCAAATTATTGTTTTTGCTTGCCGGCTCAATTAGCAGAGCAATTAAAACCAAAATATATATATAGAAATTAATTTAATTAATCAACCATCAAAATAATCTAAAAGACAGCAACTGGCTAGCGTGTGTGAGAAAATGTTGAAACATCAAATCATGACAATTTGGCATACACGCCACATGAGAGAGAGAGAGGAAGAGAGAGAGAGAGTAGATCTAAAGAAAAAAAAAATTACCTGCAGAGAAAAGAGTGAAGTGCTTTCCTGCAAGATGATCTTCATGGAGTTCGAGAGACGCCATTTTTGACCCAATAAAAGCTTCGCCCCCGTAAACCACCGGCGGCGGCTGAGATCCCACACTGCACCACCGTGGCACGGCGGAAGGTGCTCCGTACGTGGAAATCTGAGAAATCCCTTCATCTCCTTTGAAGATACCACTGTGCATCGTCATGTTAATTTCTGCAAAATGCACCTTAATTTCTCATCACCTAATTAAGTAATTAATTTGATAACCTAACTAAATATTCTTAAAAAAAGTTTAATGATAAGATTAAGTATCGACGAGACACGTATCCTCTCCAATTCATTTTATAACTTATAAAATTTACAAAAGAACAAAATTTAATTAATTTGGGGGAATCTGAATGTTTAAGAAATTAAATTAGAGAAAATAAATAATTTAAAACCAAAGAAGGACAATAATTGATGAAGAAAAAAGTAGAAATAGTTTATGGGGATAACAAAAGTGGGAGCCTTATCCAAATTATTTGAACTAAACATATGTCGTAATTAAATGAAGCCTACCCATTAACTTTTGCAAACTAGCTATTGTACCTAATATTTCCTTACATATATAATTAAATATTGAATTATATATTAAGACATTTAAATAAATTAATGTAATTAATGAGAATATATATGTGAGCTAGCTCATTAAATATTTCATTAGAGTTGCAGAGACCTAGCATGTATCTACCCAAGATCAAGATGAAAAAGTCAATCTCCATGCTTTAAAATTAAATAACAAATCATCAAGATACAGAACAGTAAAGTAACCACACAACAGAGTGTCTTGAAAAGGAAAAGAAGAGAGAGAAAGAGAGAGGGAGTGAGAGATACCAATTAATTAGCAGGTCGTCTAATGAAGAAAAACAACCACCAAAACTGTCGGTACAAAATCAAACAGCAGCTTTAGAGAGAGAGAGAGAAGAGGGGGAGAGAGACAGGCAAGGGAATGAGTATATATGTATAATGACAAGTCCACAGTGGCGAGGACCAATTAGATGTAACTATCATGCAAATTACTTTATTACAATTTTTTAATTTTAATTTTTTCGATTATGTCTCCCTATATCTTTTTAGCTATAAATCATTTTAAGTGCAAGTAGTAGCATCTGTTGCTTTCTCTACTCATTCTCAATGTCTTCATCTAAAGAGCTCAATAGTTATTTTCTATTATTAATTAATGAGAAATATCTAAAAGCCCTGCTTGGATTGATAAATTTTGAAATTCGTGAATTTGATACACAAATAACAACTATTTTCAAATAAGTTATGTGAATTATCAAATACTTAGATTTGAATTTATATTTAAAATGGAGGAATTCTAAATCTCATCAAAATCATGTCATCTGTGAAATTTCCCCTCTTTACCATTTTCATCTCTATTTTTCCTCTATTTTTTCTCTTCTCTCCCATTTCTTTAAAATTCGTTATTTGAAATATATACCTTTTTACATGTATTTTTTTTAAAATTCATCCATACAAATGGAGTCAAAGTGAAAATCACACAACCATTTGAATAATATAAGAAACACTCTTTTTTTTCTTAAACAAAAAGGGGCACGTCTTGCACTATAAAAAAAATTAATTTTTAGTGATAAGATTCTGTCATTATTGTTTTTCTAATTAAAAATATTTAGTGAGAGGAAAATGATCTTTAATGACAGAATCTGTCAATAAAAATCATTACTGTGTCACTAAAAATATTTAGCTGAAAAAGCTATAGTGACATAATTTCTATCATTAAAGATCAATTTTCTTATATTATTTCATGTATTTCTAACTAAATTTATATATAAATAGAGATCAAATTTTAGTTATAAATTGAATATTATTTATACCATAAATTAAATTAAGGAGAAATTAATTAATTAATTAATTATAATTGGTATCAGCCGCCCTAGTCTTTCTCTTTCGAGATAGGTATTGTTAGATTTGGTAATAAAGTAAAGTATGGTTAAAAAGATTAATTTAATTGCCTTAAAAAGAAAAAGGAAAAGTTGACAATCTTGTAACTGCCAACTGTTTATTTTTACGAGAGTGGAGTACATGTGGAGGCAGCCCTTGTTCATCTACAAAATGAGATCTTTTGTCGTCTAAGAGATTGGTCCCATTTTTATGGAATTTTTTTTTTTAATAATACATCCACCCTCTTTAAATATTTTCATAGGTTTTAATTACATAAATTAAGATAAATATTAAAATAATTATAATAGAAAAGAATAATAAAATAAGATATTATAGTTATAAGTGGTTAAAATAAAAATAAAATGTATAAAAAGAAATGTTTATAGTGAACTGACTCAAATGTAGAAACCAAATTTTTTGGAACAGATAAAATATATATTAAATAAATTAATTTGTTTGGTCTCCAATATACTATAATTACCAAACTCTCATATGAAATTTATTTAAAGTAATTTAGTGACACTATAATACATATAAATTACCGTTTTTCAAGTAATATCATTTATTAAAATAAAATAATATTATTCAATTAGTGCACATAGAGCTAACTCATCAATTAGTTACCCCTTGATCACAATATACCTACTCTCTTATACACGTGCACATCTTACCCTCTTAAAAGTTTTTTTTTTTTTTAAATCATAAGTTATTGATTTCGTCCTCGAAAACAAATTAATCCTTAGTGTTATCAGCTAATTAACTAGATCCAACGGTCTGGTGCACTTAACGGCAAAATAATCTTCCTTTTTTTATAAAAAAATAAAATAAAAATTGAAATCGACGGACTAGTGGGAATGTTATAGATGTGGCAACCGTGGATGGTAGGTACAACCCTAGGGTGGACGGATTTTTTTAAAAAATGATCATAAAATAATATTCGATTCGTACCTATTTTTAAATATGGTGCGATTTTTCATGTGGTGAAAATTCAATTAATAGATATTTGAATTCATTTCGCGAATTCTAATTAATAATCATTAATTAAATTTTATAATTTTATATAATTAAAATTATAACATGAGTCTTATATTAGATTAAATTACTATTATAATTGTACGTAATAAGTAATAAAACTTAAATTAATATTTTATTATTTAAGTATATTAAATCTTTTAACACACTTAAATTTTAATTACAAAATATATGAATTTTATATAATTAAGTTATAAATTTTAAAAAATATATAAAATTTAAGTATTATATATAATAAATAAAATATAAATAAATAGATGTATTCTTGAGGAATTGTATGCTTTTATAAAAAAAAATTATATTCCTATATCCATATCAAACCACACTCTTTTAAGTTATTATGGAAATAGAACAAAATACACCGCTTGATTTATGATTAATTTTATATATAATATTGCTGATAATATGTGGAGCATATTAAATTATTTAACAATCATGTTAATACTGGTTCATATTAAATTATTTTACAATCATGTTAAGATAAAAGATATGTCTCGATATGAATTCAATTTATCAATTATGTATACACATATATATATCCAATATTACTTTTTAAAAATAAAATCTTAACATACTTTAAATAATGATAATTGACATGCATAAGAGTTATAGTTGAAAAATCAAATTAACGGATCACATAAATTTTATTGTCTAACATAGATTTAGGAATAATTTCATACATTTAAAAAAAAAAAATTGGTACAAAATTTTTACATAATAAAGTAAATAAAAAATAAATAATATAATTAATTTTTTCAATTTAAAAATAGTGCTTTAAAACGTAACATTTTGTAATTGTTTTTAGTAATGAAACAGTACAAGATAATGAGATATATATAAGAATACAAAATTATTTTCAAAAAGAAAAATACCGTCTTTTCCTAATGATGCTTATCTTAAATATCTATATTAATTAATAAACGATCATACAAAAGTTTAATTTTTTTGGCAAAGTTTGCATGGGAGGATTATGACCTTTAATTAACTTTAGAGAAAAAGTATATAAAATCTAAATGCTTAGCCCATCAACCAAAAGTTATTTAGTCAATTTCTGCACTTATATATGCTTGTGTGTGTGTGTTTATGCTACTTTTTAACTAAAGTGGTACCACCAATATTGAATTCTTTATTATAAATTGGTCTCACGTACATTTCATTTTTTTTTTTTATTATGCATTATATGACGGGTTATTTTTTAAGTTTCTGTTCTCATTTATCATCAAAGTTGTATGAGTTGTTATAATTTCAAATATACGTCATTTATCTTTCTATATATTTAATTAGTAATCTAGTTTATGGAATTTTTTTTTTTAAGGCCAACAGGTTAGGGGTTAGTAAAAGGAGGCCCGTAAGTTTGCGGGCTGACAATTTAAGGACCGTAGTTTTTTATCTTGACAAATTAAGGACCATAGCTTTTTAATTTGGCAAGGACCGCAGCTTTTTAACTTTGCAATTTAAGGACAAAATTGAGCCCGTATGAGCTCCAATTCCACTGAAATTGCACGAGATTGACACTTAATTTCCACGTCCCACGTGTAGAATTAAGCCCGAAATCGTCCATCACATGCCAATCTCGTGCAATTTCAGCCTAACTGGAGCTCATATGGACCAATTTTGTCCTTAATTTGCCAAGTTAAAAAGTTGAGGTCCTTAAATTATCAAGTTAAAAAGTTGCGGTCCTTAATTTGTCAAATTTAAAAGTTGCGGTCTTTAAATTACCAGCCCGCAAACTTACGGTCCTCCTTTTGCTAACTCCTAACCTGCTGGCCTTAAAAATAATTTTTACCTCTAGTTTGTGGTCAAAATAGTCCAATTGAAAATTGTTTAAATTTTGTAAAACATAACATATATTGGATCCATTTCAAGTTATTACTTTTACTAAATAATTTGGAATATAATTTCATTTTATTTTAGCCCCACGATCCTCTGTTTTAGCTGGGGATGGACCAAGCCATGTCCATGATGCAAAAGTAATTAACAATTTTTATATTCTCTTTTGCTTAATTTTATTACGACATCACAACTCTAATTTTATATAATAAAAAAATTTATATTTAAATTTTTTTATAATGTATTTTTTTTTATTTAACTTTACAATTACCTACTCTATTTTTTTAGTTTGTATGTCACCCCAAATATAAAAAAAATATTTTTTATTAATATGTGTTAATGATTTAATAAGTGGAATATATAGTGAAATACGAAAAAATAATATACAAAAGAGTCAGAACTGCCATGGCACCATCTCAAAGCTTCAATTCCTTTTCTATTTTTATTCTTTGATTTGGTTTATCAGATTCTATCTTTCTGCAATCCTCTTAAATAATTTCAGCTGCTATTTATGTTTAAATATACAAAAGTAATTAGCCACTATATAGGTTTGAGATGCATCACACGTGTCAAAAGCCCGATAACAAAAAAAAAAAGTGGTGTACCAAGTGGATTCATAAATATAAATAAAATCATTAATTAAATAAGGTTCTTATATTTTTATCAAACTTGTTGATTTGCACTACAGATCAGATCAGAGTTAGAGCTATTGGATTCTTGTGGATCTTTCAATCTTAAAGCCAAAAATGATATAGAAATTAAATTGTTCTTAGTTAATGATGATTACATCATGGATGATGTAAAGAGCCGATCATTCACATTTGTTGGAATTAATCCAATTAGTTATGTCATGGGCACACATTTCATCAGATATTAGTATTTAGATGACCATCTAATGGGATTAATATTAAAATCGTTTCATAATTTAATATTTTGCTTTTTTTATTTGATTTCATAACTATATAATATTTTAATTAATTTTATAATTATTTAATATTTCAATTTAGTTCTATTATAATTCAAATCTAAATAAAATAGTCCCAAGTCGCCGGAAATTACATAAAAGGATGTCGTTTTACTCACGTGTTATATTTTTCGACAGAATTGGCTCACACGGCACGTGAGTAAAAATGAGCCGTTTATGTCATTTCCGGTGATTTAGAACTAATTTGGTTAGATTTGAATTATTATGGAACTAAATTGTAACATTTAATAGTTATGAGTCTAAATTAAAACAATAAAGAGTTATGAGACCTAATCAAAAAAGTGTTATGGAACAATTTTGATATTAATCCCACCATCTAATAGCTATTTTGAATAATTAGACATTAGTTATAGATTGAAAAAATTATAAAATAATTAATTATAAAATTATAGATTGTGAATCAATTTATAAATATCATCATTTTCTTAATCAATATACGAAAATCAAACAATTAAAAATTGGAGTCTTTTGCTCTTATCAAGATGCTATACTTAGATAAGTCCATATAATTCATACGTGAGAGAATGAGAAAATTTACAAAATATTTATAGGCGAGGATGAAATAAATTATAAAACTCTTATTACGGGCGAAAAAAACAATATTAATTTTAAATTAATTGTATTTAATAAAAATAAGTAAATTATTTAAAAATTACACATATTTCACAGTGAATTTGATTCATCCTATATTTATTCAAAAGTTAAATAGAACACTAGAAAAATCTTGTGTGTTTTGCTCGATGGAGAAAAAGTAAATTTTAATATATATATATATATTGGTCTCATCTCATCTATGTAATGCAAAATATAGTACTCCCTGTCTCCCTCCGTCCAGTAGGAATTTGCACCCTACGGGACGGCACATTTTTTAAGAAAAAATAGTTTTATATATAAAGTAGTGGTATATGGATAAATATGTGTAAAGGTTTGTGAGTGTGCACGTAAATCAATGCTTCATTTTTTAGTAGTGTGCAAATTTGTGTGGGACGTTCAAATAAGAAAAGTGTGCAAATTCATGCGGGAGAGAGTGAGTATTTATTTTCACTTCACTTAGTTAATCATAATTGTATGAAAATAATATATATATATAGGTATACAGTCGACTAAGCATCTAAAAAGATCTGTAAAAACGATAACCACTAATTTGTGGGTGTGGATTTGCATTCTCTAAATCTTTTCATTTTCTTATTTTTGTTTTGTTGTGAAGTAAATGTTGGTGTCGTAAGAAAATGGTAATTATTTTAATGGTAATAATTAGCACTGGAATCTTGTCTAACACTACTAGAATAATATAGTATAGGATTCCTTTATTCAGTGATGGAGGGACCAACATATTATATAAGTGGGTACCTCCTTTTCTTAATCATAAAACTATTAATTACTGTCATTGTCCTAAGTACAATTTATTTTTATTTATTTATTATTATTATTATTACGAGGTAAGTTGGGTAGGTGGTTTCACTTGTATATTTTGTATTGTTAGAAAGCTTATTAAGTAATTGTTCTTTCTTCTTTTGTCAATATAAGTTGATCGGATCTCATATCTATTAGCTGACCCTAGAGATATATAGTTACATTAATTGTAATTGAAAGTTAATTTAACCAAATAATATAATCACAAAATAAATTTTATTATCTATTCACTTGAACATTATTAGATGCATAAATAGGGATGGAAAGATAACTCGTCCGCAACTGTCCCGCTCTGATCTATTCTGATTGGATCATATTCGTTCCATATCCTGAGAACGGGGCAAGGCAGTTCCCCTCCCTACGCATGGGACAGATCAGACATAGTTTATATTTCTGCTATCACGTTCCACTTTATAATATATATTCAATAAAATATATAATATTTTATAATATATAAAATATATTTGATTTGTTGTTTTTTGGATATAATTATAATATATATATATATATAATATTAGTAAATTTTAGCATATATATCACAACGCAGGTGGTTTTGGGGCACAATATTCTATTCCACGGTGAGTCATTGGGCTGGAGAGGGTGGTAGGATATATGTGGAGCAAACATGGATATTTAGATACTCCTACTCTATTTATTATGTTCCCTATGCATATAATAAAATGTGATATTAGCATTAACTAAAGGACATGTTAACTAATACAACTAACAATATTAATTTATTTAAATAAGTAATCACAAAAGGCAAAATATTGTATGAAAATATTCATGATAAACTTATCATGAATAAGTTATAAATTATCAAATATTTAATCAGGTGTATCAAAAGTTGAGGTCAATGAAATTTATATATTGATTTCAGCTTTTGATATACCTGATTAATATTTTGATACACTTAACCAAATATTTGATACATTCGAACAATTTCATGATAAAATTGTCATGAATTATTTTCACACAATATAGTTTGTTATTTTCTTCCCTTTGAACAATATGTTAATAGTGTATAATAAGATATATCACTGAAACATATCAATTACATAACTGATAATAAAATCAAAAGTAGATTTTGTTGTCTTTTTTAATTGAACAATATTAAACATGTGCAATAAAACATCACACTAATTTTTACTAAAATACATTAATTAATATAACCAAATGGTATTAATTTATCTTGTTCTGAATTATTAACCATGTGCCCTTTTTGTACAATACTACGGGTGCACATAACAGTCCCACTTATCTAAGTTGGATTTCAACTTATGATACACCATTTTACAATATCGGATTCGCACTCATTCCTTTTAGTATTAAAATTCTTAAATTCGTCTATCGAATTTTTCACGTGATGAATTTATCTATTACTTGATGAATTCAGTTATCCACTGCACGAATCTTATTTATTAAGCGTTAAATATATTATTTCAATTAATTTTTATTATGTCATATAATATAAATTAATAATGACACTATTGATTTCAATATTATGATTAATGTATTGAACTAATGTAATTTGAATTGATACTTTCATACAAAATTATATTACATCATTGAATATACTCAAGTTTTGGGTGATTAAAAAATATAAATTTCATATATTGATTAATAATTGTTTTCAAAAAATTATGTTGTTTATGTATTATATATAATAGAAATAATCACTGATTGGTATAAAAGTAATGCATTATTTTCAAATAGATACAAATTCTTTATATAATAGTGTAAACATAAGTTAAATAATATAATTGTTTTTTGCATATTGTATCTATTTGAAAATAATACATTACTTTTGTATCAATCTGTGGTTGACCCTATATAATAAAATATAAATAAATAGACATATTCTTAACAAATCATATCCTTATATTTTTAAAAATATGTAATCCCAAATTCATATCATATCGTATCGCATCCGCACTCGCACGTCCACACCCGTACAATATATATTTCAACCTCATGATTAATAAATAATAATGGCTTATTTGACGTCCTAACCATTAGTCGTGTACTCAAAAGAAGAATATTGTCGTGTGTTTCCCAAAAAAAAAAAAAAGAAGTATCGTGTTTGTTGATGGGCGAGCTACTCAAGGCAAATCAGAGAATCAAGACCACCTAGGAGGTCGCCAGAGAGCTCGCCAGAGTGCCAAGCGCGCCTCCGGACACCAGATCGTAGGAGCTCGCCTAGGTATTCACCTCGGAGCTCGCCCAGGAGCTCATCTCTGAGTTCGCCCGAGTGCCCATCTCCGAGTTCCCCTATGAGTTTGCTTGATAGTCTATAGGACCCCGATGGTGCGCTCTTTTTCCCTCCGTCCGGTTTATCCACAAGGGTGGTTTACGGCGAGGTTTTTAATGAGGCCCATCTAGTCTAAGGCGTAGTAATATGACGAGGCACAACATATGGAGCGGTGCAAGGGACCAGGACGAGGGTTACGGACCCTCGTCAACACCGGAAGCCATATAGGCTCATAAGGTGTCGTCTCACACGAGCACATCTATAAATAAGACCTCTCTTGTAACTATTTAGGGGATTCCACATTTTCATGCAATTAATACAATCTCTACTGCAACATCTCTCTCTCTCAAAACTCTCCCCCTCCCCAAGAACATAAAATCATAAGATTATTGTTTGGTAGAATTAATCTGTCGTAAAGCCACATAAACAAACATCGATTAACAAATTCTATCAACAATTTGGCGCTAGAAGGAGGGCTCAGAGCCTGAAAATTAAAAAAAAATTCAAGAACAAAAGTTAGGGTTAGTTTGAAGATTTGAAGATTTGAAGGTGTTCTTGATAAAACTCAAGAACACTTGAAGATACACATACATCTTCATCCCTTGAACGAAGAACCCAAATTTCCGGACAAAAACCCGAATTTTCGGATTTTACGAAATCTGCCCGGGACAAGTTTTCAAACGCGGGCGTGTACACGAATAAACTGGATTTCGGATAATTCGTCATACGCGAGGCTAGACGGAAACTTACGTAGCTCCACCCAAGCTGGACGACCTCCACCCCGGCGACCTCCTTCCACTCCGGCGACCTTCAGCAAGCTACCCCCTCCGAAACCCAAAAATGGCTAACACTCGAGCCGCCAAGGGACAGGCCTCCGCAGCTGCGGGAAGGTCCAAAGGAGGTGACCAAAACCAGGCCGAGGTGGAGACCCCACACCAGGTGGTGGAGACATCACAACCACCTCCCCAGAAGAGCACCGCAGCTCCACGACCTCCGCGAGTTGCGGTGACCCAGGAAGACTTGGCCCCCGCCCTGAGGGACCTGGCCAGTAACCCTGACGAGCTCTAACGCGCCATCGCGACCTTACAGAGGTTGCAACAGAGACAACAGGACGAGCTCGCCCTGGTACCCAGGCGAACTCCAGCTGCCGAAGCCCGGGAACAGACCAAGCCCACCCAGGGTACCCAGACCAGGGGGGATTACAGCGCCCTCCCCACCGAGCAGGAGGCGAGCTCGGCACAAGCTCGCCAGCGTAGGGAGAGGACCGCCAAGGCCAAAATGGTGGAGGAGAATCCCACTCCTTACACCGCAGGGGAGTCGGCCTACACCGGGGCATCTGGCACCCACCAATCACAGAGGAGAGAAGTCCTCCAAGGCCGCATGGGGCCGAGATACGGGGAAGATGAACGTACGGCGGCCCCAGCTGCGTCACACGGGGACTCCGACCAGCAACCGCGCAGGCCCACCCACGAAAGGTTGAGGAGGCCTGCCACTGACCGACTAGGCCCCCATGGCGGACGTCAATTCCAGCTCGCTACTGAGAAGTCACCCCAGAGTGAGGCACCTCGAGGACGTGCGTCCGCTAGATGCACGACCTTCGAGCAACCTCCGCCGGAGGTGACCCATGATGACGAGCTGACCTCACTAAAAAAGGTTGTCGAAGTGCTACAAGCTCAAGTAGCAGCCAAGCCTGGTGGACCTGACGCCACGACTCTCCCCACATCTCCATTGGCACCTGCCATCCTCCGCGCACCGGTCCAGAAGAAAATTATGTTCCCGGTAATATCCGCGTACGAGGGCGAATCTGACCCGAAAGTCCACATGGCCAAGTACGCGGACTTCATGATTTCGGTTGGCGCCACCGACTCCACCCAGTGCCGGAACTTCCCGCTGACCCTAGGGGATCGAGCTTACCGCTGGTTCTTTTCACTCGCCCCGGGGTCAATCTGCTCATTTGGCCAACTTTCGCGGGAGTTTTTGGCCCACTTTTCGGGGTTCGGATCCTACCTTACCCAGAAGCACCGACTCGCCAACATCCATCAAAGCGAGGGCGAGACCGACCAGCAGTACTTGGAAAGGTTCGATAAAATCCTGCTGGAAGGCGAGCCGGTGAGCGAGGATACCAAGGTCGTCGCAGCGATGGCCGGACTCAAGAGGGGCACCGACCTCTGGAAGGAGATGCACCTCGCATGTCCCAACACTTATACCGAATTCCGTCATAAGGAGGGGGTGTTTGCGGCCATGCAGGAAGCACTACTCAAAGAAGTTGGTGCCCACGAAGAAAGGAAACCCTACGGGAAGAAGTCCGGGGGCACCTACAAAGCTCCCCGGAACTTAAAGGCCTTTGGCGAGGGAAACGAGCTCAAAGAAAAGCTCAATCAGGTCCTCACCGTCTCCGTTGACCACGTCTTCACTGCCGTCAAGGGCAAGGCCATGCTGGAAGAGCCAAGGCGAATCCGCCAGGACCGCACGAAGCTCAACCCTAACAAATTCTGCGCCTACCATCAGGCCATCGGCCACTTCACCAGCAAATGCCGAGACCTCCTCAAACAACTCTAAAAATTTTACGAGGACGGGAAGCTGGCCGAGTTCATGAAGAAGGCCCCAGCCAAGAGGCCAAGGTTTGAGAGGAGGGCTACCTCCGATGATGAGGAGGAGGAAGCGGACCAACCTGGTCCCCATAACAGACGGAGGGCACCTCCCCAGCCTCAGCAAAGCATGGAGCCCACCCGGGAACTCTTGGTTCTCGAGGAGGAGATCGGAGCTGCGGGAGGTCTCCAGGACGGGGGATCCTCCATATCCAGGAGAAAGAAGAAGGCCGAAATCCGGGCCATAAACCAAGTCCAGGAGGGCAGCTCCGGCTCCAGGTCCGTCTCGCAGCTTACTGATGAGCTGACATTTTCCTCGGCGGACCTGGAGGGGGTACTGATGCCCCACAACGACTCGTTGGTGATAACCGCCAACATCATGAACGTCCGAGTTCACAGGCTACTTGTGGACACTAGCGCATTCACCAACATTCTCTTCAAAGACACCTTGGATGCCTTAGGTGACTTTGAGTCGTATCTGGAACCTAGTAATGCTAGGATAGTGGGGTTCGGAGAAGCTGTAACCGTCCCCCTAGATAGTGTTAGGTTGAGCGTCCAGCTTGTATCGGTTGAGGATCCCGAAAGGAGACTGACTAGGCTCATAGATTTCCTTGTTGTCGACCAGCAGTCCTCCTACAACGGGTTCCTTGACCGCCCGTTTATTAATGAATTCAAAGTGGCGTGTTCGACCTACTACTACTGTTTAAAATTCCCAACTCCAAAAGGTATCGGGACTATAAAAGGTGACCAGAAAAAGGCCCGAGAATGCTTACTCCAAATCAAAGACAGCCGAGTCAAAAAGTCTGTTACGCAGGTCCACATCCTCGAAGAGGACGTACAGATTCCTACAGTCGGGCCAAACATCCTAGACGTCATCTCAATTGAAACTGAGATGATGGAGGAAGGCGATTTGTCAGAAATCAACCAAGGCACTAGACCTGTGCAAGACACACAACCGACACCAATGGAAGATTCGGAAGGAACCCAAGTGTTGAGACCTGCGCAGGAGTCAGTACTTGCGCAGGAACAACAACCTGCTCCCATGGAGGTGGTCGAGAAAGCCCAAGATGAGGGACCTGCGGGAGGTCAAGAACCAACACCGATGGACGTTGACCCAACTCCCCAAGTCACCCCGCCACCCCAAGTTGACAAAACTTCGGAGGTACTAACAGCTGATGAACCTGCCCAAGCTAAAGGCCAACCCGATGACCTCGAACCGCGCATAGGTCACGAACCTGATAAGATGTCACAAGAAGAATGGGACGAGTTCGTCAGCGACCCGAGGTGGAAAAGTCAAAAGAGAAAAGCCACCCCCATGGAGGAGTTGACGGCACTCCCGGTGGACCCGGAAAGGGACTTGAAACTTTTCATCGGCTTTGAGTTACCTGAACCGTACCGATCGAGGATGGAGCTGTTTTTAATGACCAACTTGGACGTGTTTGCCTGGTCCCACGAAGATATGATTGGGATCCCATTGGAACATGCCTGCCACAGACTTAACATAGACCCGACGAGGAGACTCGTACGCCAAAAGCGAAGAAAATATGGACCAGACAAATACGCAGCTCTAACTGTTGAGGTGGGGAAGTTATTAGACAACAAGCTCATCAAGGAAGCTTTGTGTCCGCAGTGGGTCGCAACCGTCCTGATGAAGAAACACAATGGGACGTGGAGACTCTGCATTGACTTCACGGACCTAAACAAAGCATGCCCGAAGGACAACTTCCCACTGCCTCACATCGACCAGCTGGTGGATAGCACCGCAGGCCATGAGATGATGACATTCATGGATGCTTTTGCGGGTTATCACCAGATAGCTCTACACCCAGATGACCAGGAACATACGGCATTCTACACCAACAAGAACATGTATTGCTGGGAAAGGATGCCGTTCGGACTCATCAACGCCGGAGCCACCTACCAAAGATTGGTGAACAAAATGTTTGACCAACACATTGGCGAGTCCATGGAGGTGTATGTAGATGACATAGTTGTCAAGAGTCTGAGAAAGGAGGACCACCTGGACCACCTAAAACAGACCTTCAACATACTGCGCCACTACAACATGAAGTTAAACCCCAAAAAGACCAGCTTCGGCGTGCACTCCGGAAAGTTCCTGGGGCATCTAGTTAGCCAACATGGAAATTGAGGTCAACCCGACGCAAGTTCAATGCATAATTGAGATGGGTATACCCGATTCCGTCCAAAAAATTCAAAGGTTGACTGGGTGCATGGCAGCCCTGAACAGATTCATCTCCAGGTCCGGCGATCGAAATCGTCCATTCTTCGAGGCGATTAAGGCAAACACACGAAGGTACAAAGAGGCGGCCAAAGCCAACAAGCTCCATCTCAAAAACCATTTCGTGTGGACAAGTGAATGCCAACGGGCCTTCGAAGACATCAAGACATACCTGGCAGATACGCAGGTCCTGTCAAAGTCGATACCTGGGGAGAAGCTGTATCTATACCTAGCCGCGTCGGAGGTGGCCATCAGCTCCGTCCTGGTCCAAGAAGAGGCGAAAACACACCTACCAGTGTACTACGTGAGTCAAGTCTTACATGAAGCTGAGTTACGGTACACCCCAACAGAGAAGCTGGCTTATGCACTGGTGATGAGTGTTAGAAAATTGAGGCCCTACTTCTTCGACCACCCGGTAGAGGTGCTAACAACGTTCCCACTTCGTCAAATACTACAGCGCCCAGACACAGCCGGACGCCTGCTGAAATGGTCACTAGAGATCAGCCAATACGGTATAACCTACGCACCCCGAACAGCGATCAAGGGACAAGCACTCACCGATTTTATCGTCGAGCTAACTTTCCCACAAGATCCAACGAGGTGACGTATAGCTCTGTGGCACCTCTACGTGGACGGATCATCAACCAGCGTAGCAGCAGGCGCCGGCGTGGTCCTGATTAGCCCAGACAGACAAGTCTTCACCTCCGTAATCCGGTTCGACTTTTGAGCAACCAACAACGAGACGGAGTATGAAGCGTTGATAGCAGGACTTAGGCTATCATTAGCTGTGGGGGCAACCAATCTTCAAGTTTTCGGAGATTCCCAGCTAATAATATCCCAAGTCCGGGGGGAATATGAGGCAAAAGACCAGCAGATGGTGACCTACCAAAAGATAGTCGCGCACTTGATCTCGATGTTCACACAGGTCTACATCAACCAGATACCACGGCTAGAAAACATACAAGCAGATGCTCTAGCCCGGCTAGCTACCAGCAACGGCGAGGCCAAATTCACGGAGGTTGTAATCACCACACTAAAAAAACCCCTCGACGTTCGATTATGAGATAAATCAAACCTCGAGCGGGGGGCAGGAGGATGGTGAAGATTGGTGCACTCCAATCCAAAAATATTTAACAGACGGAACAACCCCCGCGGACACCTGGGAAGCTAGCCGGCTAGTAAAGCAAGCTGTCAGATATACGCTGCTGGATGGCCAACTCTACAAATGTGGATTCTCTATACCCCTACTCAAGTGCCTAACTAAAAAGCAGGGGTCCAAAGTGTTAGAAGAAATTCACGAAGGAATTTGTGGGAGTCACGCTGGGGGGCAAGCATTGGCATACAAGACGATCAGGCAGGGCTACTACTGGCCCACTCTTCGCAAAGATGCCATCAGCTTCGCTCGAAGGAGCCGAAAGTGCCAACTTTTTGCACCTAACATCCACTCCCCAGCCAACCAGCTGAAATCGGTTTCAACCCATGGCCTTTCGCGAAATGGGGAATCGACTTGATCGGCCCATTTCCACCTGGTAGAGGCGGTGTAAAATTTGTTGTTGTAGCAGTAGACTACTACACTAAGTGGGCTGAAGCCGAAGCTCTCACAACAATAACCCAAGAAAGGATGATCGGGTTCATATGGAAAAACTTGATCTGCAGATTTGGGCTTCCGCAGTCGATCATCACGGATAATGGAAGGCAGTTCGACGGACAAAAGTTGAGAGACTTCTGCAATTCGTGGAACATCAAGAAGTAATACTCAACACCATACCATCCCCAGTCAAACGGCCAGGTCGAGGCGGTGAACAAGATTCTGAAATACATATTGAAGCTCCGCCTCGAGCAAAAGAAAGGGAGCTGGGCAGACGAACTCCCGGAGGTCCTATGGTCTTATAGAACTTCCTATAGGGCCAGCACCGGGGAGACCCCGTTTGCCCTAGCCTTCGGGACTGAAGTCGTGGTCCCGGTTGAAGTCCAGAACAAGACTTGGAAGGTGGTGGGGTATGATGAGGAAAAGAATGACGAAGCCATGGCAGTAGAGAAGGATCTGATCGAAGAAACCAGAGCTTCGTCAGAAATGAAGAACACCACCTACAAGCGTAGAGCAGAAAAATATTACAACTCTTAGGTCCGAGACCGAAAATTCAAAGTCGGAGACCTGGTGTTAAAAAAGAAATTGATGGCCCCACCAGGTGTGTTCGGTTCAAACTGGGAAGGACCGTTCCGGGTCACCGCAGCCTGGCCAAACGATACTTACGACCTAGAAGACGCGGAAGGCAAAGCTTCATCATACACCTGGAGTGAGGCACATCTAAAAAAGTTCTACCAATAGACTAGAATCCTGTAATAGACTAGTCGAAGGTTTGCATCAGAAATGTTGATGGCAACAGATGTAAATCACGTTACTATAAAAATTCAGAAAAATTTCCAAGAGTTTGGACCTGTGCAGCCCTCCAACCAGGCGAACTGCATCAGGTCACCCACTACCCCAGGAAGCTCGCCAAGCCCAGCTCGCCCACGTACTCGAAAACCCGCAGTGCACGAGGACCAAGGTCCCAAGCGTTGTAATTAAATAGCTCGAAGGCAAAGGCCAAAGTGCCCAAGGTCGCGAAAGTACCCTTCTTAAAGGGTTGCTAAGCACCTACTGCCATAAGTTAGAAAAATTCGCGAAAAAGACGAAAAGCGTCTAAGGCAAGGTTCATGAAACCAAATGGCCCAACGTGAATCAATCGAAGTGCAGTTCGCTGCCCTAAGTGGCCTAAGACGAGCAATTCGCCGCCCTAAGCGGCGTAAGACGAAGAATACGCACTCTAAAAACAGAGGTGCAATTCGTAGTCGGAAGTGACGTAAAACGAACGATTCGCTTCTCAAAGTAGAATAAGACGAACAATTATGTACCAGGAAAATAAACAAGAACGAGCTATTTCAAAAATTATAACGTAAAAGCGCAAAGACGTAAATAAAAAGAGTTGGACAAAAAATGCTCGACTTATATTCAAAAGCTACTTAATAAATTTTCAAGTCAAAAATATACTTGAAAAAAATCCGAAGTATGGGTAGCAATGCTGGCCACAAAGGCCGACCAGCTGACCATCTTTGAACTACAAAAAGCTCCTTCTGGGCGAGCTGCACGTGCCCGGCGAGCTAGATCTACTTGGAACAAAAATCAAGAGCTACAAAAATGGAGCTCCTTCTGGGCGAGCTCCACAGCCCGGTGACCTATCATAACTAAAAATAAAAAACTAAACTAGGAAAGCAACAGTAAAGCAAGCCTAGGCCTCGGGGTCTGCGACCTCTTGAGCAGGGGCGACCTGGCTGATGGGAGGTGTAAGCTCAACATCCGAAGTGATGTTCCCAGAGAATCCGCCAGTGCCGAGCTCACTTAAGTTGATCATCGCGTCCCCACGGACCTCCTGCATCTGCTCCATCGTCGGCGGGACCTCACCTCCGGCATCCCCCTCAGCACCCTCAGCCTCCTGGGCAAGATCGGCAGTCAAAACCTGTTTCGTCTGAATAATGTTGAATTTTTTACGAGCAGCGTCAAGATTGATCTCATAGCCAGCGAGGTCTCCAATGTTTAACTTTGTGCCGGGGGGGATCGAGGACTTCTCCAAGCAATCTTCAAACTCGCTGACGAGGGCTTCCCACTCACTATCATTATTAATCCTCGCCCATTGGAAGGAGCGGATGACCTCAGCAAAGCATAGCACGAAGCCCTTATCAGTGGCGACCACCTCGGCGAGCTCCAATGCCTCAGGCATGATGGCGGCGTCGGAGCTGCTCTTGAGCTCGGCGATCTCTAGGGCCTTAGCGGCGACCTCCTCCCGCAGCCTCTGGCACTCTTCTGAATTCCCTCGGCTCTGATCCCGAAGGAGCCCTACTTCGACCCAGGTCAGAGCGAGCTCCTCATCCCGTGTGGCAAGTGTCCGGCGGGCTTCCTCGAGCTCGGCCTGTTGTTGGCGGAGGTCGGCTTGAAATTTTTCTACTTTCTTAATGGCGAGCCGCTCCGCCTCCAGTGAGGCCTTCGCCTTGGTCTCCGCCCTCGCGAGCTCTTCAAGAGCCTTCTTCCGCTCGTCGCCCACCTTGGTGAGCGCCCTTTTCGTATCGTGGCGAGCTCTGTCAGCGTCGGTGATTTCATCGGTGACAAGCTGGGCCGCCGCCATCGCTGCACAGGCATAGTGCATCGCCAACCTCGCCTTGTCGGCGGGCTTTTGCCTCTCGATCATGGCGAGCTCCGAGACGGAGAGGTACTTGGGGGCCTCAGTAAATACCCTGCGAGCTGACCCCTCCGGAAGATCCCTTGACGAGCTCAGGGCCTTGCACCGCTCGGCGGTGTGAAGGGATTCAGGTCGTTGCGGGAGCTCGGCGGGAGTATACCTACATATGCTCGAATCAGTTAGCAAAAATCATGAAAATCACAATGGCTTCCAACTTCAAAAGAGGTCGCCCACTTACCCGAACCTATCAGGGTTGAGCCCGAGAAGGGTATCATCCCGAATAGGGACCCCGTAGGGGGACGGCGAGGGCGCACTCTGAGGAGTTGGAGGCGCTTGAGAAGGTTGAACAGCGAGAGCTCGCCCTGACCCTGCTTGGGTTGATCCGGAGCCGCCCTCAGCCCTAACTCGCTTGGCGGGGCGAGTCTCTTCTTCGCTCACCCGCGAGCCATCCCCTCGGTGGAGAGCTCGCCTCGTCTGGTGGAGTGGAGGGGGTGGGTGCCCCTTTCAAGGTTCGAACCTCGGCCCGCCCCTTTCTTAGCAACGGCGACCTTCTCCTTGTTTGGGGAGGCGCCGAGGTCCTCTGAGAGCCCGAGCCCCCAGCCTTATCAGCGGCTTTGGTGAGCTCGAGTTTCTTCGTAGCATCCAAGACCGCTCCCGAGGGGATGCCTTCCCTCCCCGGACGAGGCTTACCCATCCTCAGCTGCCGAGCTAGGAAGTGGTAGGCTTCGGGAACTTCAACGGGAGGGAGCTCGGCAGCGGGGCCTATACCTGCACGATAAGTGATCAAGTAAATCCGACGACCTCGACGTATGAGGCAGCGAGCTGTGGGAACTTCATAATGGAAAAGTTTAAAACCTTGAGCAGCGAGGTGGTGTGGCGAGGTGATGAGGCCGGCGAGCCTGCGGCAATGATGTTGGCACAAATGTTCGATCTCGCGATCTTTCTTTTCTCGCAAACAACACACTGTCCGCACGAACTCGAAGCCAATTGAAACCTCCGGCTTCCCATGGCTCGACTTGTGGCGCTTCAAACCTGCAAAAAGATAGATTAGGTCAGTAATCTAATCCGACGCACACACGCTAAGGAATGCCACCTACAGCTCGCCTCCCCGTAAGTCTCGGGGGTAGGGATACGCCCTCCACGACCATTAGAAGCTCGTCAGTCTCCCCCAATAAAGAAGAACTGCTCCTTCCAGTCCCGAATTTTATTGGGGAGGTCGCCTAAAAATTTGCCCCCCGGGCGAGCTTGGAAAGAGTAATATCATTTCCCCTCCCTCACTTGGCGGATCACATTAAAGAGCTCGCTGATCTCCGCCGTGCTCAGCCGATTCTCATAACCCTCGAGGCCAAAAATGGTCAGAGCTGCCAACAGGTTACTCCATGCGTTCGGAGTAAGCTGTGTTATGGAGAGGCCCGTGTCCGCCAGGAACTGCCCAATGATGGGGTGGAGGGGCAAGGTGAGCCCAGCCTTCAAGGTGTGATAGTTGATAACCGTGAGCCCGGCAGGGGGGAGGTCGGCTCGCTCCTTCTCCTCGGCGGCATACATAAAAATGTCCAGCGGAATACGGAACCGCCTCCGAATATCCGGGAGGGCAAACTCGCTCATGATGCTTTCCACCTCGTTTGCCTTGAGGTCAGATTTGCCAGCGGCCCTTCGAATCGGAGCTCGCCGGGGTAAGGGGAAGCTCGCCCCATGGACTCTCACATACTCGCTCCAGTCGAACTCATTCACGACCTCGGCGGGGACTTGATGTTCCGGGAGCTTGGGAAATGGAAAGTCGATGAAACGGAGGTATTCATAAGTGACCTCCGTCCCCATATCCTCGCCGACCTCTTCGTCGACCTCGCGGGCCAGCTCGCCAGCAATGTCGCCGGCCCCAACCTCGGCGACCTCCTCCCGGGTATCAGTCTCGGCGACCTCTTCTTCAACGGGGGCCGCGGCTCCCCCGTGAGCTCGCTCAGAGTAATCCCAGAGTTCGCGGAGTGGGGATTGCTCACCGGAGCTAGTAGCCTGCTCGCCGGAGTTAGAACGAACTGACCCCAGGAGCTCGCCACTGTCCGGGAAAGTTTCAGAGCTCGCCCCGGAGCTCGAGGAGATGACCACAGGTGCCGCTTGGGGGTTCGGGCAATCATCGGTCATTAGTTCTTTTCCCAAATCACGATTCGGAGGGGTGCGACTTGAAGAATTCTCAGACATGGTGTAGGTGTCCGGAAAGTTTTGGATTTCAACGAAAAGAATTTGAAACAAGAAAGAAGAGAAATCCGAATTTCTACCTTGGGAGATGTTCGGAGACACGTCTGAAGCAGAGAAACGATCGCCAGAAATGTGCTCTGAGAAGTGAAGATGCAAAGTGAGGAATTTTCTCATTTTCGCCTATTTATAAACGTTGGGCGCGAGCTCGAAATTCCCGAAAGATCAGGGACCTTTTTGCAAAGAATTTGAAAAGTTATTATTATGGGAGCGGGAAACGACACTCGGGGGGATGTGTGCGACGTCTCGAACCCCACCCACGTCGGCTCGAGAGATCGCCTTGCAGAAGCTCGCCCGAGAGTTCGCTTACCAGCTCGCCGACACATGTCACGAGTCATGATGAGGGCAAACTGGGGGGCAATTGTTGATGGGCGAGCTACTCAAGGCAAATCAGAGAATCAAGACCACCTAGGAGATCGCCAGAGTGCCAAGCGCGCCTCCGGACACCAGATCGTAGGAGCTCGCCTAGGTATTCACCTCGGAGCTCGCCCAGGAGCTCATCTCTGAGTTCGTCCGAGTTCCCATCTCCGAGTTCCCCTATGAGTTCGCTTGATAGTCTATAGGACCCCGATGGTGCGCTCTTTTTCCCTCCGTCCGGTTTATCCACAAGGGTGGTTTACGGCGATGTTTTTAATGAGTTCCATCTAGTCTAAGGCGTAGTAATAGGACGAGGCACAACATATGGAGCGGTGCAAGGGACCAGGACAAGGGTTACGGACCCTCGTCAACACCGGAAGTCATATAGACTCATAAGGTGCCGTCTCACACGAGCACATCTATAAATAAGACCTCTCTTGTAACTATTTAGGGGATTCCACATTTTCATGCAATTAATACAATCTCTACTGCAACATCTCTCTCTCAAAACTCTCCCCCTCCCCAAGAATATAAAATCATAAGATTATTGTTTGGTAGAATTAATCTGTCGTAAAACCACATAAACAAACATCGATTAACAAATTCTATCAACAGTGTTAAAGAATCATTAATTATTCTTTTCACGTCTAATACAATTCATCGACGAGGAAATAACTTAATTGAACATATAAAATTATAAATAAAGGTACATGAGTGAGAATTTAAGGTTTGCTTTTGAACGCATCAAAAGAATTTAATGGAAAAAATTGGTGTATGTAATAGATTAACTCTAGAATTAAATGCATTTACATACTTTCTCACTTACATACTAATCCGATCTACATTTTTCTTTCTATCTATCTCACATAGAAGTCTAGTAAAAGGATAAAATAATGTCTTAAATAATTTTACCATTTTAGAGAAAAAAAAATTATTTTTTAAAGAAAAAGAGTAATAGCATATCTTTTAAGTTCAATAAAAAGATACTACATTATTCCAGGGAAATAAAATTACACCGCATTCTGATAGGAATTTGTTTTAAATGAATATAAATTTCTTCTCAGAGAAACTCGTAAGAATTAACATTGCAGTTAAATTTGGGAGCTTTTAAAAATAATTAAATACTAATAATAAAAATTAAAGATGTACAAAATAATATTCTCTCTTAAATAATTAACTACTCTACTCCCATTTTATAAGCATCTCTTCAATGAATCCCTCATTACACAATCAATATTTTTTTTAATCTATTTTTTAAAATTAGAACATAAATATTACTCGGCATATCTAGGGACAAAAAAAAAATCAATTCCATCGAAAAAATTGAAATACATTACCCCTAACATTGGAAACCAATTGATTTTTCACTAACGTTTTCCTAAAAATAGAAAATTCACTCACTTTGAAAACCCATAAATCGCAAGAAATCAGAATGCTGTAAGAATGCATCTTCAATACCTTTTTGCAATAGGAAGTATGTTGAAAAAACTAAAAAAAGCCCAAGAATTTCAGTTCATCATATGCAAACCAAATAGTGTCGATTTGAATTTCAGTACCAAACACTACCAGTGATGAGATGCAACGAGAAAATCTAAATCAGACCAATGACTCGAAACAGCAAAGACAAATTCATTTGTACATGATATTACAAGACATTCTTACCATAATATTAATAATTAACCATTGGCAGTGGTCTTATAGTGGAACTCATCAATTGTTGAATAAACTAGGCCTTCTGATTCCAGAGCCTCAATAGCTTCTCTGTCAAGGCACCACAAAAACGAAAAAATTAATGTTGCTCAAGAGAGCACAAAACTTCACACATTATAAATATGTGAGGGAGACGGAGGGGGTGAGACGTACAATATTTTCTGCTCAGGTACGTTGAGTTGTTGAGCTAGTTCAGAACGATGAATTCCTCTTTCTCGTGCACTGAAAATTAAAGAAATTCACTAAGGTCTAAGTCTCAATTCCACCACAGCAGAACCCGCATAGCATGACCATATACCGTATGTCATGGTATATACTAAGATACAGACTCTCATTCGGGGTTCCATCAGTATACGCGTGTGCAAGTCCTTTGACAATCAGAAATGCAACTTTCATGCAATGACACCTTCTTATTAACTAAACTTTTGAAGAACTAAATTTTTTATGGTTGCAGTTTTGTAATGAGAGGGAATAATAGTAGAGACTTAATTTCGCAAAGTTCCTTCACAACCAGGACTTGAGTGAAGAGGCAAGTCAAAAGAAATGCCTCCTATCAATTAAAAAACTCAACAGAAAGGTAACTAGAAAGATCACTAAATCACCTAAACCTTATTTCCTAGCAACTTAAAGATTTTATTGTAAGAGGTTCCAGTCAGAAAATGCTTTAGTTACCACTGCAGCATGTAATAATTTTTAGAGAATCATCTCGCAACAATGGTAAAAATACAATGATTCCAACACAGTTTCATGCATACACGCTTTTACACTTCCCATTATACATGAATATTCAAATAATTGAGCTTTAGCAAAGTGGCATGTATTGTTTTGAAAACATTGCTTATCATACCTCAACGAGGGGGAGGGCCAAACAAACAAAAATAAGAAACCCTAGTAAATACACCAACCGCTCAAGAACGTGCAAGAGACCTTCTGCAAAAATGTAGAAGAGTAAAAGAAACACATACAGATTGATCAGATTTGTAACTTACAGGCATAACGGCTGCTGCAGATAGTCTAAGACAAATTTTTCAATGCCCTTGATGCCGTCCGTTTGATATTGTACAGAGAACTGGAATCAGGAAACAGATGAAACCACTAAATATAGGTGATTGAGAAGCATAAGAACTTCAAATTTCATTGCAGAATATCAGTTTACACATACATTATTTGATTGGGTAGGCTGGTAACTCTTTGAAGGAGTGTTCATAGCAGAATTCATCACATTACCTGGAACTTGGGGCTACAGAAAAGAGAAAGGAGGAATGAACATAAATATGACACAAGCCCAAATATGGCTGTTTCATTAATGTCAAAGCACATTGTGATAATTTTATCAATTTTACATACCCGTACTCTGGCATTGTAGCAATGCACATAGATACACTCAGCAAAGTGGTTTGCGATCTCATTGTAATCCGTGATAGGCCTGATAGTACATTTAATTAAACCTCGTATGTGGAAACAGAATCACTAAGCCAAAAAAAGACACTACCATATTGGCCAACATGCTGAATCAGAAAAAAATAACCACTGTTAAGATTTTCTTCACATTGTTGGCAACTAGCAAGTCACATGCAATATAAAATCAAGTTATCAAGATTCATCCATGGGACAAAATTTTTAGATTAGCTCCTGACACTTCTTCTGTTGGGTCTAGGATGCAACTTAGAACTCAACATATGCATAATTCTGCTATTGGTATAAAACGACTCAACTACATATATTCCCAGAAATTATTCACCCAGCAGCAGCTTTTTTCCAAATGAAATAAAAATGAGTAAGCATTCACCAGCTTGCAATCGGGAAGAAACAGATTTCATAATATAGTCACAAGTTAACATGAATGATATTTGAGATTTCCACTAAAATCATGATTCACTGTAAGAGAACTCATACCTAATAGCGTACACCACCAATTGTTTTTTGCCTTGAAAGGCCTTCAAGTGACCATGAACCTTTACATACATACCATTTCTAAAAGTAGTAAATGAGGCAAGTCAGAACAAACAGAGTACAATTTAAACCATTAAAGAAAAGTCAAATCTATCTGGAGAAAAAGATTACCTCAGTTGCTCCATTTCCTTTGCATCAACAGACTCATTTACCCTATAATATGCATAGAGTCACTGATAAATGATATTGAAACCCCACTAATTGTAAAAAATATTTTAATTCTCACCATAACAATAAGTATAGCCATTCCAACAAAAGGAAAATGAAGAAATAGATTTCTAAAAACATACCATCTGTGGCAAGTAAAGCGGCCAGTTCCATCATCAAGTAGAAATGAAACATCAGTAATCCTTTCTTCTTTCTCAAACAACATTCCCACCATTTTCACCTAAATGCCACATAATTTAAAACAAAGCAATCAATCAAACTTTAAGATCAAATAATACCAATCACTATTTAATTTTGAAAGCAACAACCCACATTGTACACTTCAATGCCATTAATTAGAATATTCGCCTTATCGTCACTCGCTTCAAAAGCTTGACTTATTTGCTTCACGGTTAACGGAAGCAAAGCCTGCTTCTCACGCCTCTGCACAAACCACCGAGACAAAACGTGAACACATATTCCTCAATTTCTCATGCTCGCTACATAAAACCCAAGCCAAATTGACGGAAGCAAAACGGGGAAAGGGGAATACCAATCCATTCTCAAATACCTTCTCATCGATAAGAGATCAAAATCGAGATTAAGGTGTAACTCATCCTATTACTAAAATCGCAGTTTAGGGTTTTAGAGAAGCTTCAAAAACAAAGGAAATAGAGTATAACAAAATTACAAACACAGGATAATACAGAATATGTGGCATTCGAAAGGCACACCAGTACCGTGGACAAGCCGGAATCGGCGCTTGGGGTTGCCTGAGAAGGCATGAAACCGCCGCCAGAGAAGGCGGCGTTGCCGTCGAATTGGCTATGCCCGTACATTTCTCCCCAATAGTGCGTGTTGGCCGGCCAATGAATTCAGACTTTTTGGCACAAATAGGAAGTGGAGAGTGGAGTGAAGAAGGTGCGACGACGAGGGATTATTGAGTCCCTTCCCGCCCTTTGGT
>JAPKLY010000020.1:1706784-1720063 GCA_026898435.1 Prunella vulgaris | reverse complement strand
AAAAAAAACCGTTTTGTATGCACACTTTTTAAAATTAACAATTTTTACTTTTATTGTTTTTTAATATTATTGAACCCTAAATATTTAATAGCAATAATTATGAAATTTTTGTGGCTTTAATCTAGAGTAATAATAATGAGGGTCATCAATTAAAATTAATTATTAAAAAAATAATATGCAAAAATTTATGTCTTACATATCAATTAAATTTATTATTGAAAATTTAAATAGACTTGATTACTAAAATAATACATTAAATTGAGTTTTTAAAGTTCAATAAATTAAATTGGACCATTAAAATCTAATAAAATAAAAGGCCCGACTATCCCCCTCCATATTTATTAGATACCCCCAATCAAATTAAAAAATACGAGTTCCTAAATCGATTCTACAACATAAGGAGAACAACTACCACTATTGAGCTAACCAACAACCATCAATTGAAGGACGAGCTCATAATTGATAATATTAATCGATGGACAAACATGAGCCTAGACTGTAAGGATAAATTATCCAAAAACTCTGCTATCGAGATGAGTATCCAAGGGATGCAATGCGGTCTACAATACATTCCTAAGGAATCCAACTGAGAACTTTCAAAGAATTAACTGTGAAAGCACATAATATGGAGATAAATATGTCCTTATATGGTCTTGGTAAACCACCAATTCAAGAATATTGCTATAAAACTTATATTAAACCTTCAAATAATGAATTCAAAATTGACATGACTCATGAGAGGGGGCAAAAGGATTTGACTTTACATGATATGCAACCGAAGCAATATCTATTCTAAGACTCTATTGTTTCTGGAATATTTGATGAGTTGCTTGATGCAAAACTAATTAAGTTATCTAAACTGGAACTACTGAGAAAGTCGGACGCATTGACAACCTAGAGTATTGCAAGTATCATCAGTTAGTGGACCACTCAATAGAAGGTTATTTTACCTTTAAAAAAATGTAATTAGCTCAACAAGAATTTATAGTCTTAGAATTTAGAAGAGACTATATAGAGTCCCTCAAATAAAATCTCATAGACACAAGTATAATTTATTTGTAAAGCTCTTTGGTATGAGCAAAAACTACCTATAATCCCTAAAATAAAATCTCATTGACAAGAGATTAAACTGTCTGAAACTCAAATCGAGTCATTCAAATTAAATCTCCATGATATGATAAAAACTCTTTGATATAAACGAAAACTATCTAAAGTCACTCAAATAAAATCTCATTGACAAGAGATTAAATTGTTAGAGACTCTCATCGAGTCATTCAAATCAAATTTTCTTAATACGAGACTAAACTTTCTAAGACTCTCAAAATAGAGTCCGCGTAGTCCAAATCTCCTTGATAGAAGACTAAACTTTCCAAGACTCTAAAAGAGAGTCCACCAAGTTCAAATCTCCTTAATATGAGACTAAATTTTCTAATACTCTTAAATAAAATGTCTCAAATAAAATCTCATCGACAAGAGATTAAACTGTCTGAAATTATCAAATTAAGTCATTCAAATCAAATCTCCGTGATAAAAGAAAAAACTGTCTAAAATTTCTCAAAACATATATCCTTGACAAGAGATTAAACTTAACGAGACATCCTGAATCGAGTCATTGAAGTCCAAAACTCCATGACGCACTAGTCTAAACTGCATGTTGCTCCTGTTTTGCAAGAGGATAAACATGTTTGATCTTTAATTAAAAATTTTAATTCGATTGTTATTATACTTAATACTCATATGTTTCTTATTCACTAAGTTAATTTATTATAAATAGGAGTTTTAAGTTCATTATAATTGAGTTGAATTTGAATATAAGAAATTATTAGCTAGGTTTTAATTAATTTTCCGTATTTTAATTGTTGTTCTTTTGGTACTAACAAATCTTATATGACTCGACGAAATTAACATGTTAATCGCGAAATTATAATTATTCAGTATTCAAAGATTGAATCATCGTATTCATACGATAATCTTATTCTTCTCACTAATATTACTAATATTACTAAATTACATAAATTTTGTGTTGTTTATATTTGTGATTTATATTTTTTTCATGCATTGTCATTTGATAATGAAGAGAATAATTTTTTTTTTCCCTTTGGACGAATACAAATCTAATTAAGATTATGATAGAGTTTTATATTATATTAAAAAGTCTCGAGTGTGCTTTGCATATACTCTAAGAAAAACAATTGTTTTTTCGATTGCATGCATGGATCAATTATTCAAAAGGGAAAATACACATTTTTATCCTATAAGTTTCGTTGACTTTGGTTTTCGTCCTCTTAAGTTTTGAATTTTTATTTTCGTCCTTTAACTATAAAAAATTATGGTTTTCGTCCTATAACTTACCAAATATTATGGTTTCCGTCCTCCAACCGCCTATAACCAGTCATACAATCGATAATACACACGTGAGTCCATTTTCTCTTTCTTTTTTAAAATAAAATACTAACACGTGGGTATTTAGAGGGAATTAGGTCTTGATAAAATACATTTTTAACCGTAAATTCCCTCCCAAATACCGTTCAATACTTACATTCGTAGAATCTTCTGTCCTGGTTCATTTTTGAATATGACGTACAAACCGTGCAACGAAACCACAATAACACTTAAAATTACGCTCGAAACTCATTGATTCATACAAATTTCTTGAAGACATGATCTCTCTTCCTTTCCGTATAGTGAGTATGCGCTAAAAAAAATTAGGCTTTTGGATGTTTTTATTTGTGGATCTTTGTTTCTTTTTTTCCCTAATTCTCTCAAGCCCCCATACCTAGATTTGATCGACTAGTGTTTTGATTTTTGAGAGAATTTACGGTTAATCCTGTATTTTATCTATTAAGACCTAATTCCCTCTAAATACCACCACGTTAGTATTTCGCTTAAAAAATAGAAAAAATTGATCTACGTGTGTATTACCGGTTGTGTGACTGATTATAGGCGGTTGGAGGACGAAAACCATAATTTTTTGCAAGTTAAAGGACGAAAACAAAAATTCAAAACTTAAGATAACGAAAACCATAATTTTTTTAAGGTAAAGGACGAAAATAAAAATTCAAAACTTAGGAGGACGAAAATCAAAGTCAACGAAACTTATAGGACAAAAATGTATATTTTCCCTTGTTCAAAATATACCCACATTTCACTCTATTTTTGTACTTAATCTTCCATATACATTTTTCTCAGCGATATATTTAGGCATGTTTTCAATTATTTAAAAGTAGAGAAAATCATTTCTAAAATTCAAAATTCGTGAGAAAATATTTTTATGAAAAAGCGATTCTGAAAAGCAGTTTCAAATACACCATTATCATTAACATTTCACATTCTAACTTACTATAATTAATTAATATACTCAAATTCTTATGCTTTTGCTGTCTAATTTTCCAATCTTTCGTCAGCCATTTAAAAATAATAAGAATAAGAACAAGTTTTCGTTGTTTGCATCTACAACCACGGATGATGATAAGAACAAATCCAGAATTTCGTCCAAAATCCCCAAATGGGAAAGGAGTTAAAATTTACAATCCAATTGAAATGAAATGACAAAATTTTATGATTTAAAATATAAGTAAAAAAGGAATATTTGATAAAAGAAAACTTTAAATCCGCCCCGAAATGACAGTAATTAGTGGACCGTGGATGGGGTAATTTTGCCCAAGTTCTTAGGAAAAAATACCCATGGGATATTCGCTTATCAAGAATAGATTCAACACTACATAACCTATATCAAAATAAATTAGCATAAAAATCTTTACCATTTCAGATTAAATAAAATCATATAAACCGTAAACTTAATAGATATTACCTTCTCGAGGAAGTCTATTTGTACCTTATATATAGTGCATTCACTCAATAATTAAGAATATTTATTACTAAAAAAATCTGAGTTCATTATATTAAAAAAAATTTGATTAATTTATAAAAATTTACACTGAAAACCATATTATTAAGAAAGTACACTGTACGGTACATATGAGACTTGCGTTACCTCAGTCCCAGAATTAATCGGCTTACTATTTTTTTAAATTTATCCAACAAATATTTACATATCCCAAAATAAAAATATTCTTTAAAATTTTAACTCAAAATTTTCATCACACTTCTCTGCTCATTATATTTGATGGATTTTAATAAATAAATGATTAGTATTAATTATAAAAGGAAGACATATTCTTCCTTAAAAAACGGGCAGCTTCACCCATATAAACAAACCAACACTGAAAACAGAGTAAAGGATACATCTCACTCTCACTCTTCTGACCGCCATGAAAGCCACATGGCCCCACAAACATCCGCTTCACGGTGCTGGAATTCCATGCCCACAGCCGCCGCCGCCGATGATCTGGAATTGCTATCGATTAAAGCCGCCCCCTACAGATACAGCTCACTGAAAGATCTGTTGCCATCAACCAACGCCCTCCACGTGTCCGATATCTGCATCCGAAATCCCCTCGTCAAGCAGGCCGCGCGGGCCTACCTCCGCCCTATGTCCGCCGCCGCTCCTGATTCCGCCAACATTTTCCGCCGGCTCTGGAGGCGCGTTTCCGGTGTCATTGATTTTTGCCGCAGGGTCCTCGATGGGACGTTTCGGGTCGTGGGGATCCGGAGCTCCGGATAGATTCGGATCTAGGTAGTATAAAAATTAGGGTTGGAATTTGATAATTATGCCATTGATACTGTTTTTTCATTTCAGTGGCTATAAGTGTATAGATTACATCTCCAGGCAGGCAGGCAGTGTTTTAAGATTTCATTTCCTAATGTTTTTATTTCTTTTTATCTAAATAAAAAGTAGGAATTTAATTCTAAATAGATTTGCATTTTCTCCAATTCATTATTTTCAAAAGAGAGATTCCATTTTATTTCTACACTATATTCTTATTCTGTCATTTTCATTAGTCCGAGATTATTTAGTCTAGTAGGTTGGTGGGTAACATTAAGGGGGTGTTTGGTTCGTGACTTTTGAGAGTGAGTAA
Source organism: Prunella vulgaris (assembly GCA_026898435.1). Lineage (NCBI taxonomy): Eukaryota > Viridiplantae > Streptophyta > Magnoliopsida > Lamiales > Lamiaceae > Prunella > Prunella vulgaris. The sequence continues at coordinate 1,715,084 of JAPKLY010000020.1, read as the reverse complement.
TGGTAATTAAAGTCATAGTGTGTGTTTGGAATGACTCTGCTATGACTTTGATTCCCAAAAACTGAGGAATCAACCATAGTTCAGCTATATGAGAACTATGACTTTCATTCCATACCCTTTCCATTCCTATACCCTTTTCATTCCTTACAATTATACCAAACGCCCCGTAACCAAATTTTATATGCAAGAGTTTGCCACCATCATTTGCATTTTCTCAGATTATTTATGAGTAGTGTTTAGCCTGTAATGGAAAAAGTAAAGAATTTGATTCTATCGGACTAGCTACACAAGTATTTTATATGTTGGATTCTCTTTCATCTTAATTTATTTTAGTGATCGACATGTTCTTAGGGCGGCTGCTAATAATAATAATAATAATTAAGAATTCGTGATCTAATTTACTTTAATTTTTATAGAATGCGTTCTTTTTTCACATAAAAAAACTGTTTTAATGAAATCATCTAACCATGCACACATGAGCTAACAAAACTATTTATATAAACTTGAATAATAATAATAATATTGTTTAGATTGACTTACTTATATAAATTTGTGGTCCTGCACTTCGTTTATGGAGAATCATATTAAACAAAATAAGAAATCAGTTGACAGAAATGCCAAAAGTGGCTTGCTAAAAAACTTAGGTTGGTAAAGGGTAAGTACATTTGGCTATCAAAAAGAAAAATGATGTTTCAAGAGGATAGAGCCAAAAAGGGGGGGGGGGGGGGGGGTTAAAAAATGAACAAATTTGAAACTTTTGAGTACAATCTTATATAATTTACATGAGATTTTTTTGTATTTCCTTTTCTTCTACCATTATAACTAATTTCTATCTATGAAATTCCTGAGTCTAAGTCTGGCAGCTTGTACATCATCGTCCAAGCCTGATTTACCTTTCAATCCACCACCAACATTCGAATCGGATATAAGAACATCCTCAGGACGAACAAATTGTGCTTCCCTCTGTAGCTCAACTTTAATCGAATCCGACTTGGGTGTTTGGTTACGATAAAATGTGAAGGGTCCAGGGCCGGGCTTGCGCTTCTCTTGCTTGTTCCTGTTGAATAGCCCCGACGATGTGCTCTTCGAAGGACTTCTGTCGGGCTGTTGATTTACGTCATTCTGCTGCAACTACTCATGTTATTTCAAATTCTTTCAGTCTATTTAAATAATTTTATCCTTCAAAACAAACACATACACGGATTGTTTAATATTAGTGTCGTACCGGAGAGATCACGGATTGTGTAGATCTTCCACCTTGAGATGCTACAAATTGAAGAAATTGGAGAATGGCTGTGGAGCCAAGTTCTGTGCAATTATGCCAATAGTAAATTGCTAAGTTCCAAGCCCTTTCTCTAAACTCTATTAAGCTTCTATCGATATCCAACTCATGCTTTGACATATACGGTCGCAGTAATGTATCATATACGTATCCCGATCCCTATAATTTTACGAATATACCATTAATGTATTATTATTTTTGTCGAGCTGAAAATAGAATCCGACATCAAAATGTATGAAATAATTTTACCTTTGTTCTCGGATACCACAAGTAGATAAAAAGAGCCAACTTCACCTCTCCATACATTGGCAACCTATATATATGAGTAAAGAAATTAAAGTTAAAGTAAGATTTTACAAAAAAAGAGTTTAAAGAGAAGTGTTGTTTTATACAACATACCATGAGATGAATACATCGCCAATTTTTTCAAGAATTGTAATAATGGCAACAATTATCCTGGAAAATAGAAGCTTATATCAGTCGATTGATAAAATAAAATAAAAATAATTTCTTGATAAAATGTATTCAAACAATTGCTTAAAACATAACAAAAGTGCAGGTGTAGCTGCTCTAAAGTAAAAGTCTTCTCAGAAATAAAAAAGAAGTCATTATCAAGACAAAGAACAAAATTATTAAAGTTGATTAAACTAAGACCAAATGAAAAGCTTGTCATCTCTAGCTCCCCCATTATCTGATAGGACAATAAATATTTTAATAATCAATATGGATATTTATTCAAAGAAACATTCTGATTTTCACAAACATTTCATTGGTCCAAAGCTTCCTAACATCATCATTAAAAGGTCTTAATAATTTTTTCAATAAATAATATTGTTCGAAAATAAATTATAAAAAATACAAACAAATTTTTTGTTAAAATTACTTCACAGTATACTTTATCAAATGAATTTTCATTTAAAAATAAATTAAAATAAAAATGCTTACCAATATTGACACCAAAAGCGAAGTTCTGGAATCTCAACTCTGTTTTTCTCTACGGATTTGAAGCACTGAAAAGCAGGATACGCATATCCGAGAACCAATCTGCTCAATCGAATTAAATTAAATTTATTCATTATCAGTAAAAAGAAATTGGAAAAAGAAAAGGCGGAAACAAATAAAGGAAAAGCAAAAAAAAAAAAAAAACAGAGAGAATATATTTATCAAAGCGGCAAGGATTAACGAAATAATTACTTACATTAAACAACTGGTGATGAGTTCTCCAATCATCTCTAAACTGACAATCAAAGGAGAAGAAGATCAATCATAGTTCAGCAGTAAACAGAAGCAAGCTTGTTATTAGCAGCGCAATTAAGGTTGCTTAATTGCGTAATCAAGCAACAAAGCAGATACGATTAAGTATACTTAAGAAAGTGGAATCTGGGAAGATATTGCGTAAAGGAAAAGAATCGTCACGCGATACTCAATCGAATTGAAGAACTGCATTTAGGGGTAGAAAAAGGGGGAAATCTCACTGAAATTATCACAAATTAATTCAAAAGAAAGGATAGAGATCTGTATTACCTTTAATAGAAGGATCAAAAATCTTCGGAATCTGGATCGGGGAAGACGTGAATCAAGCGGTGCAAGGAGAAACTGTAATTAGTTATGAATAGGGGTGATAGAACGTGTGTTTATGCGTAAATGATGTGCAATGTCTGTATATATAGGTGTGTGTATATATATAGAGAGAGAGGGGTTTGGATGGAATGAGAAGGTTGAAGCTTGGAAGAGAGAGATGAAGGGATTTCTTGGCATGGAAGGCTCCTCATTATTTTACACGTAATTCCAGTGAGTTTGATTTCATTATATGATATATGATTCTTCTTCTCAAATTTTGGGTTGCATTCTTCTGGTAAGGGTGATTTTGTCTTTTTGGTGGAGTTGAATAAGGGTATTTTTGTCAAAATAGGCATTAAAAGATAAACTTCTTCCCGGGGAAGGGAATGGGTCAAAAAATACGAGTAAATGTCCAGAATACAGAAACTGGGATCGGTGTTGACTTTGGAATTGGCCAAAGTTCTGGATTTAATATTTCTTAAATCATTTAGTTTCAAAAAACAAAATTTGGAATTGGCCAAAGTTTTTGGATCTCAGCAGAAAATTTTGCTATCAATTGTATTCTGTTGCATAAACTACACTTGATTGAAAAATATTTTCCTTTTAAAATCAGATCAGGTCATAATTGTTTATACTTTTCTTTTAAATTTATTTATCTCAAAATTATTTGCATACTTTTAAAAAATATAAATATATTTTTATAATATTTACATATTTATAAAAATTATCATCATTTTTAATTTTTTGAGCCCACATTACATACGATCCGACTAATTTTTTCATTTTATATCTCCAAAATCTTCACTCATTATATTTTTCCTTAAAAAAATGTATCAACTTCACGTGAATACTAGTGGAATAGATATATGGAGTATATCATGATATATATTTTTTAAATAAAACTTTTAATAATTCTTGTAAACATAAATTATTGAAAATATCGCATGTCAATCAATAAATATAAATTTATATAAATAACAATCATGAAAATATCTACAGTGAATGTAGAATAATATATAAATAAATTTAAAAAGTTAATTAAAAAATAGTACACTATTTACTTAGTTTGTTATTATCACATTTACATTTGAAATAAAATTTATAACTCATGTGATGATATAATTATTTCCGCACAAATTATAAGAGCAATCGGTGGTGAAACGGCGTCCCCTCATGACTCACGAGTTGGGACGTCCTCTTTTCGTCTTTAATGTTCAATCGGTTTCATTTAAAAATAAATAAATGCCTCTTGTATTTTTTATCCAAAAGAGATGAAATACAAATTTCAGTTGAATAAATAAAAAATAAATAAGTCTTTTTATGTATAAAATATACAGTGCAATTTAAATATATTTTTAAAAGTTACATAAAATATTATAAAAGTCATACTACCTCCGTCCAGTAGGAATTTGCACCTAGAGGATGACACATTTTCTTAAGAAAAATGTGTTTTATATATAAAGTAGTGACATATGAGTAAATATGTGTATAAATTTGTAAGTGTGCACGCAATTAAAAATTGTATTTTAAAAAATATATTTTCAATAATAAATTATACAATTTTTTAAAACACATTTAAATTGTACAGTATACTGTATACCTAATATTTATAAGACTAAATCATAAATAAAAACCATTTTGAGTGTATGTGTGCGTACAAGAAAATGTAATGTCACTACTTTCAGATCGTGTGTGTTTTTACAATTTACAGTGTGTGCGTGTATAATTGTGTGATTAACCAGGTATATGAGAAAATGAATATTTTAAAAAAAGGATTAATTTTATATAAACACACCACTTTTTAGTCAACTTTTAATTTAATCATGAACTTTACGATTATTATAAAGAATTTCAATTTTTTAAAGAGTTTCAATTTGATACATATTTTTTTTCCCGACCAACAATTAATGATGTGTCTCGCCGGAGCTCGTGAAATGTTGTCACGTTGACTTACACGTGTGAAATTACTTTTTTATATTTTTTTTCACATTATATATTATATATATAATAAATAACAAAATTTTATATTGAAAAATTATATTTTTAGAAAAACATTTTCCCTGGTATTTCTCATTCAAATGTAATTTTTTAATATAAAATTTTATTATTTTTTATATATCATAATATATGATGTGGAAAAAATAAAATATAAAAAAATAATTTAACATGTGTATGCCAGTGTGACAACATTTCATGTGCTCCGACGAGACACGTCATTAGTTACTGGCCGAAAAAAAAATGTGTATCGAATTGAAATTATTTAAAAAATTAAAATTTTATATAATAATCGTGAAACTCATTATTAAATTGAAAATTAAGTATAAAATGATATATTTACATAGAATTAACCCTAAAAAAATGAGGTCGCACACCAATTAAGTTGAATGAATTTGACTAACCATATTTTTAAATCAATATCCAAAATATGTAGTTAAAATCTCTTACTTTAAAGACAACACACGATTGAGTTTTCTAAATTGTCTCGAAATATTATAAGTGTGCATTTTTTACATTGCTTGTATTTTTCAATTACTAAAAAAAATAAAAACCCCTCGAATGCTTAACTTGCTATTAAATCTATTCGACGTGCCCACGTTACAATTAACGAATTAAAAAAATAAACATAATTAATTAATTAATTAATCCCTATTTAATTTGTAGTATGTGAGGAGTGTAATTAAGTAGTATTGTCATCCGTCGTCGCATAATAATGAATGAGTGGTTAAGTTAGGTCAACATTTAACCAAATCATGAACCAAACTGCTTATAATATCCACTAACTCCAATTGATTGCTAAAAGTTCGTTTTGATCAATGTATGCATTGTCACTTTATCTGTTTATAACTAACATGTTTAATTGTGCCCCCTCTCACGTCTCAACTGCTGGAGTACGTGAGACGATAATCGAATATAACAATAGAAATATTTTAAATTGATGTACTAAAAGTATATTTATATGTAATAAAAAATCATGTACGAATATATGGGGTATTTTTTGTGAATTGGATAAAAGAATCTCATAATTTATAAATACAATCACTAATAAATGATAAGTTTATGCCCTCTCGAGTGACACGCGTTTTAAATTTTTTTTTAAAAAATATTTATTAATTTTTTGAATTAATGAATGAAGATTATTTTAAAATAAAATAAATTTTTTTTATGAAAATTATTGTGGGATAATCCAATAAAAAAAAGTGTGGAAGTTAAGAGGAACAGAGAATGTATATGCTTAAATCTTTATTTTGCACTGCATTTGTTTTTTAAAAAATTTACTTTTTTGTTGTTATATTTTCTTGGATAATTTAGATATTGATTCAAAAAAGTAGCTATATTTACAAATTGGTTCACAATTTTTGAACAAAAGTATTTTTTTTTTTTGCACATAAACATATTTTTTTCTACACAGAAACTTATTTTTTAATTTTCGTCAATTTCGTGAACGTAAATTTCCCAATTTTCTTGCATGATAATGCAATTTGGGTGAGAATATATTGGAGATGAAATGAAAATTAGCTACTATGCCATTGTCAACTTATAACAAAGCACATGAAACTTCTTTTTTCTAGATTTGTGTCTACATTGAACTTTAGCCGTCATTAGTCGCATCATCATTCTAAAATGATTTGGTAATAAATAAAATTTACAAACATTCAACATTAATGACTTAGTCAAGTGAAAGTGATATGATCCGTCGCTCAACTAGAAAGCTGCCTGAAATTTTACACGTGTCATATATCTCTACATACACCATGTGATGCATATTATCATCCCATGATAATACTAATAAAAAGAAAAGGTGCAATTAATTAGAAACTTAAAATATAGTTCTAGATTCAAATAAGACTCTAAATATTGTATAGTTCAATTAAAGGTTCTTAAATATTTTTTTTGGAATAATTACATTATCTAGTTAATTATAATTTATTTATTTAATAAGTAATAGTTTATATGGTTTTTTTTTTTTTATCAGGAAAGACAATTTTATTGACACAAAAGCTTAGAATACAAGAAATATTCCAGTCCAACACTACATCCTTACAAATGTTTTAAGTCAAGAGCACTAGACAAGAACACCTGGACAAAATGTTTTAAACATCTCAATCAATTCTGATAAACTAAATAAGAATTCACCATCCAATGACTAAAAGGAGTGTCTCTAAATTTACCGTTCTTTGACGAAATCCATGACCAACTCAGTGCTTTGATCTCATCCCAGATTTTCTCAGCTGTGAAAGGTTCATTGTTGAATAATTTATCATTTCTTGCTTTCCATAAGGTCCACATGATCCCTATCCAGATAGTGTCAACAACTCTCGTGTCTTTGCCGGAATCTAGACTGGATCCAAAATGTAGAAAATTTCGGATTGGGCAGCATTGCCAAGCTGTTGAAATATGTAACCAAGAGAAACATTTATGCCAGATTTCTTCGGTTGTAGGACAGCAGAAGAAGAGATGGGAAATGTCCTCATTAGCTTGATCACATAAGACACATGAAGGGCAACTCGCAACCACATTCAAACCCCGTTTAATGAGGTTATTCTTGGTTGCAATACGACCTTTCATGATTTTCCACCAGTCTCGGGGCGAAGGATTTCCATAATTTCTTAAGTGCCTTTGTCTCCTCCAACCTGTACACCTGGTTCTGTCCTTGATCCATGAGTTGCTTGTATGCTAGCTTCGTTTGGTAGACTCCATTCTTCGAGTATTTCCATTCCCAAAAATCCACCATATCCTTCTGTAGACGAACCCTGTTAATAGACAAAAGAAGTTGATTAACCCACATAGATTCTCTGGGCAGCAATGGTCTTGTCCATTTAAGATCCCAAGACCACTCCAACCCACACCACTTCCCCATCTCACCCACTACTCCCTCTTGGTTTGAACTTAATATATGGTTTAATATATATTGTATGTGTATCTATGTTGCACGTGTGCGAATACGAGGTACGGGTGTGATACGATACGGGTGCAGGAATACGTCATTTTTCAAATTTGTGGGATACGATTCGACAAGGATACATCTATTTATATTCATTTTATTATATACTATAATTTATAAATAAATTGAAAATATAAAAAAATTCATCAAATATGCAACAAAACAAAAATTAAAATTAAATACTATCAACTTACATGAGTTATAATAAAAACGTTAATCTAAACGAAGTACCACATTATCGAATTAAGTTATATTAAATATAAAATTTAATTAAAATAAATATTTTCTCTGTCCATAAAAATGTATTCATTTATTTGCATGTAGTTTAATACTATATGTCGAAGAGTATTATGAGATATTGTGAGATTTATTTTTGAATAAAATAATAATTTATGAAAAGTATGTAATATATACTTTTCAATCCACCTATAATGACATAAATTTTTTAGTTATTATTATTAAGTTATAATATTTTATTAAAATTTAAAATATTACAAAAATTATCCCAATTTTTAA
>JAPKLY010000020.1:1672968-1705774 GCA_026898435.1 Prunella vulgaris | reverse complement strand
ATAATAATAATAATAATAATAATAATAATAATAATAATAATAATAATTTAAGTATTTGTTGTACCTAAGTAATAATGTAGAATTATGTACATTTTCCCTTAATAATTTTTTTAAACAACGAAAAAAAAAAGAGAATTTATCTTCATCAAACTATACAGAGTACGTTTTTAATTCAAATATACTTTTAAACAGTTAGAATTATTTATATTGAATATTTAGGATTGAATAAATAATTATTAAGTGTAAACAATGCTATTTGTTTAGTAAATATAGTTTTAACTATTTAAAAATAATCTTAAATTGTATAAGATGAATTTGATGCATGTAAAACTTTGATAGGTGGAATATGTTAAAAAAAAAAAAAAAAAACCCAAGAGTACCCTGGCCACGCCCAATGCCCATACTCCAAAGGGCTCGACTATATACCCCTCCAATTTTATGAGATACACCTATATACATTATCAAATACTATCTATATTATCTATTTTTATATAAAAAAAAAGTTGAATTAAATATACATTAATTTTAATATATCCATAAAAAATAATTGTTAAATACATATTTATCTTAATTTGTCTCTGTCTTTTTATTATTCGACATTACAAAATGAAGAAAAAAAAGAATATTAGTAGAGACTGTAAAATTGTTGCAGAAACTTAGAAATTGATCTGCAGGGCTTGGAAAAATTGTTGCGCGATTGGGAAACGGGGGAAGAAAAGAAGGTAGAGTTGATGCGTTGAAAGGGATATATTAAAATAATATTTTTTTATAAAAAAAAAAAACAAAATAGGTGTATCTTTGTAACTTACTCCAAAATTAAAATGACCCAGAAAATACAAGTCCAAGACCAAAGTTAAAAGAAAGCCAAATGGGTCATAATGGGCTACAAATTAAATGAAGGCCCAGGTTATATGAACCGTATTTGTTAAGAGTACACACACTTCATAATTTTATTAATTAAAACATATAATATAAAATATGATAAATATTCTTTTGACTTTTTCTTCCTAAATCTGTACATCCACCTTAATTATTGGAACAACTCTCAAAAGCATAACTATATTTTTCCTTGTAAAATATCGATATATTAAATAATGATTTTTTTTAAACGAAAAAAAAATCCATATAAATGAAAAATAATTATAAAAATTCAAGTAGTTTTTGTTTGAATTTTAAAAAATTTCCCAAAAAAAAATAAAGAAAAATGTGAAATGAAAAGCACAAAATAAAAAATAAATAAATATATTAATATTTTTTCAAACAATCCAAATATATATTTTTCGATTATATTTTGAAAAATAAATAAAAAAGAAGGTGTAATTCGAAACAAAAATTTCGTTAAAAAAAGTTAGAAAATTGTACTTTATTTTGAATAATCAGAGTCCAAAAAAATCATGTACTTAATGCAGAAATACAGGTTGAGAGAGGAGATGAAGATGACGAACGAAGATTGAGGAAGAAAAAAATTCACAGTTATTCTTACCTTTTTTTTTTTTTCATTTTTTCAAATACGAGTGACTCACAAATGGGGAAAGCGACACTATTGTGTGGTAAGCGGTCCTTGAAGTTTAAGATAAAATTTAGTGAAGAGTAGGCGTCATGTGAAAAATTAGGCGGTCTTAGTGGGATAATACAGGGGCTGTGTAGTGAAGTTGAAAAAAAGAAATAGAAGAAAGTAATAAGAATGTGTGAGAAGAAAAGAGGAAGGAAAGAGCGAAAATAGAGAACGTGAGATAATTTGTGAGGTGTGTGTTCAGCAGACAAATGTGGGTGCATATAACCGTGGCCTTAAATGAAGCCCAAAACTTAAAACAAAATACCAGCAGGCCTCCGCCGTGCGTATCTCATGAACACTCATGTCGATAAACAACATTTATTTTGATCAGTTCTGTTAAATACAATATTTATTTGAGTTTTGCAACACCATACAAAATTTTAATAAATTTTACTATTGCATTACATGACTTACTGTTTCTAAGAAAATAGTGATAATGTTAAAATTAACTTTTTCTATTATTTATTACCATGGAATCAATCCCATATTTTCTAATCAAAATTTGTGTAATACTTTCAGAATTCCGATGCAAAGAAGACTTTTGAAAGTTTTTTTTTTTTCTTGGAGGTAATAATAATTTTCTAATTTAATCAATTAAAAATCATTTTTTCTACCATCAGTATATGATATATCATTTCATTTTACTATAAACCGAAATTGCAACCACTGCAAATGTCAAATGTGGATAGCTTAAATGATTAGAGCTTCACTGCTTAAGACGTTAGGTTTTAGATTCGAGACACGAAAAGAAAAATTTACTTCCTTTTGTGGTGGTCCTCCAAGAGGAGCACCATATGAAACTGCACTACAATACCGCACTACAGCTAGAATCTCAATTTTCACAAGAGAATAACCATTATCCCACCACAAGAAAGATCACCATAAGAGAAAATAATTTTTTCTCTCTGTGTCTCGAATCCAAGACTTCAAGGCATTAGGTAGAAGAATTTTGAAAGTTTTACCAAGAAGATTAAAGAAGTTTCAAGTCTTATGTGAAACTTGTTCATAGTATGAAACTTATATCATAAATTTTGCACAGTCATTTTAATTTACAAGTTCATTACTATCAACTAATACCAATAGTCTATTAAACGGAAATCGCTAATCGGGCGAATTCTGGACATCCGTCGCCTAGTCCCAACCTAGGAAGCCGCCTTTTTTTTTTAAATCACATAATAAATAATCATCAATAATTTTCCAATCAAATATATATATATATATATATTTAACTTTTGCTTAAATTTATCTGCATATGACATTTATATGTATAATTTTTAATTAAAATATATTTTTAAGATACCACAAAAAAGGGAAGGATGAGCGGCAGACTAGAACATCCTCGGTGATGAAAGCCAGTTATTAGGACTAAATCTCAATCTATTTTTATTTTTTATTTAATATTTAATTTTTTTAATAATCAAAATTATAAAAAAATTATCTAGCAGATTGACTGTGTATGCCGATCTAAATCCGTCTAAACATCACCTAATCATAAAGAATGTCCAAAAAGTTCATTTTGCGGAAATTGGAGTAGGTAGCTGTCTATCGACTAAACGATCGTCTAAATCGATTCATGCATTACTGACTAATGCATCTAATAGTATTAATTAATACATTTAATAATATTAATTTTATACTATAAAATTTGTTCTGTGTAAAAATTTCTAAAAATAGTGTTTACTAACCTACTATATATGCATGAATTAACTACTATAATTCACGCATTCTACATGTATTGCACTATATATATGATCTATCTTGATAAATTTTCAGAAGGGAATGAAAAATAGCCACACAAATAATAAAACCACCAACAACCTAAATCACTATTAATGTGGAGGCTACACATGAAGATGAAAGAGGAAAATAATACAAAAATGCAAATGAAAAGGTGGTCATCAAAAAAGGAAAATTAGTGCAATTAAGTTTTAAAAAATTTCGATAATATTGAAAAAGCTAGCTACAATTGAAGATGAACGAGAAGGAAACTAATTTTCAATGCAAATGAAGACGATGGTAACGGTCAACAAGATGTAAATTATTTTTAATTTTAAAAAAATTAATATTTAATGAAATTATCAATTGGCCAACCAATTTATTCATGAAAAATTAAAAATATATATTAAAATTGTTTGTAATTGTGATCATGATTCGTGGGAAAATATGAAAGAAAGGATAAATATTATTTTAAATGAAGACATTTTTTTGGCATACATGATGTAAAGCCAAATTATTAATTACATCTTGTATAATTAATAAATATACACATGTTTCTAGATTGCAAGATTTGAGAACAAGCAGGCTATTGTTTCTATTTTCTCACTTGGTGTAATTTGACTTTATATGATCAGTTATACTGTATGAGTACTCAAACTTGATTTTGTGATGTTTTTCTTGATTTTGTGTTGATTTTATTTGAAATTCTATGATATTTTTTTTTCAAATTCAAAGTATTTAAATTTTAATTTTGCATCGCATATACAGTGTAGACGTGTGGTCCAGTTTTTACCGGAGCGCTAGACATTATGACGTTATTTGTAAAGAAACTAAAGAAGTTATAACTTTAAAATGGCTAAGTTAAATCATGAATACTAATAAGAATATGTTTATTTTATATCAAAAGCTTATATAAGATCCTCTCGTGAAATGAGAAGTAATACATATTAAAAAATTATACAAATAAATTAATTTTGCCCTCTTCTATATATTCAAACTTTTAGATAAGACGATATTCTTTTATGTTATCATAGCAAATAGACTCACGCCACCCACAAGTTCTAGATTCAAAACTTAATGATAAGAACTCCACTCTATTATTAATATTTTTTTAAAGAAAAAATTTCATTAATTTGGATGACAAGGGTCCTCCAACCTTTACAAAACTATGAAGCAACAGTCACTTTGTGCAAAGCACTCACAAATACTCACCAGTACAGTTTCTAGGATTCTCAAACCACTCCCCAAAAGACACATTCTCTTTTAACATCATTTTAACACATAACCACGATCAAATTCTAGCTTTAATTTCGTCCATCATTCTTACTGGATTTGGACTAACATTATCAAAGATATATACATTCGTTTCTCCCTTTCAAATGGACCACACAACACAAATCCAAAGATTATAAGACACTCTACTTTTCTTACCAACTCCAAACATATCACCATCACTAATACAGATTTACACTTAGAGAGCTCTTATTAGAGCTCTCTAAGTATAAATATGTATTAGTGCATGTTGAAGAAAATAAATGCTTGGAATTCTATGTGGAATCATATAAATACCACGCCACGCGTAACATATAGACCAAACTAGTCGTGCAAACTTACATTCCATGAAAAGATTGAAGCATTATATTACAATGAACCCATAAATAAGGACAAATAATATATATATATATATATATATATATATATATAGTTATATAAATGAATTAATTTTATTGATTTTCACCAAATGAGGAATTTTAAATGAGAGAAAATTATTTCAAATACACTTAAAATATTCTGTACTCTTACAAATACTGTCACACGCATGCCCCCCTGCCATATATAGGACAAAATTTGTGTGACATTATTTTTAGATTAAGTTTGGAAAACTTGTAATAATTGACATCTGACAAACAGAAGCTTCGTAATCCTCCACATTAATTAGATCTAAAACGTTGGTAATGATCGATCAAGTGGCTAAATACTATTGTGCCTTTTTTATTATTTAAAATTAATTGATCCCCAGATCATCAGACCTACTGTCATGTCAGTTTCCTCTTTCTATACTCTTTCTCTTTATTCCTTATTATTATTTTATCTTTAAATAAACTATTTACATCACGAATTTTTTATTATATTCGTATATATATATCTTGTAATATCAAGTGCTCCTTAATAACAATTTGACTTTCAACGCTTAAAGTGACCGCCAATACTCACAGTCATTCATCACTGACCAATCAAATTCTTTCTATGCGAAAATCATCATTCATGCTACAGATTACCGTCTTTAACCACAATTAAATACGTAAATCATAATATCTACTGCTTAATTAATAACACCAACTTTCAAATGCACCGATACTTATTATGTTTATATTTTCTGACCTTGTATATCTCAGTAAGATAAATATATGTTCAATTTTGCATTTTCAGTCAATTTACGAAAATTTACATTCTTAAAATTTTACTTTAATTTTTTAAAATATTAATAACAAGAGTAGGATATGAGTATATATATATATAATAAAGTGAGTGTACAACAAATAGATATGAGTAAGTCTCTTGTACACCAGGTGCCGTGTAACTTAAGTGCATTTTTTAAAAATTACATAATTTATTGCTGAAAAGTCACACAAATTATTACTGAAAAGTTTAACTATTAAAAATAAAAATTTCAATAATAATATATATGACTTTTCAGTAGTAATTTTTTTAAATGTACTTAAATAGCACGGTACACTTGGTGAATATAAAACTAAAACAATAGATACTCTTTTTTTTAATAATGTACAAATTTACATGAAACGTTTGAATAAGAAAATGTGCAAATTTACATGGAGTCGTAGAAACGAAGAAATATAATAGTATTGAATTATATCAAATTTATTATCAGATATATGTTTTTACATCTCTTCGGCATACGCATCTATGTTAGTTAATGGCTCACCATCGGAAGAATTCAAACTTCAGAGAGGTTTAAGGCAAGGAGACCCATTGTCTCCTTTCCTCTACCTTTTGGTTGCAGAGGGTCTGAGCATCCTGACTACTAAAGCTGTGGAACTTAATTTTTTCTCACCTGCAGATCTTGGTTCTGAGAACATCAAAATATCACACCTTCAATATGTCGATGACACGATATTTATGGGGTCTGCCTCGATCGAGAACGCGAAAACTCTAAAATTCATTTTGAAGAATTTTGAACTACTCTCGGGCCTGAAGATCAACTATAACAAGAGCTGTCTTATGGGAGTCAATCTACCATCAGATTTGCTCGGAGACATGGTAGGTGTTCTAAACTGTGAAACTGGAGAGGTCCCTTTCACTTATCTTGGAGTCAAGTAGGGCAAATCATAAGAAAATGACTGAATGAGAGATTTACATTAAAAAAGTTCGCAGAAGGTTGAATTCATGGAATGAAAAGAAAATATCTTTTGGGGGCCGCCTAACTATTCTGAAATCAGTGCTCTCTTCGATTCCAATCTACCAGTTGTCCTTCTACCGGGCACCAAAAAAATCCTTAAGAGCTTAACTTCTCTGCAGTGTGCATTTCTTTGGGGAGGGAGTGAGAACAAGAGTAAAATTGCTTAGTTAAATTGGAAAACTGTTTGTAAATCTAAATTGTTAAGGGGGCTTGGGGTTAAGGATATGGGATTATTTAATAGAGTGTTGTTAGGAAAATGATTGTGGCGTTTCTTTGTAGAAAGAGAGAGTCTTTGGGTGAGGGTTGTTAAATCCTTTCATGGAGTGATGGATTTGGGTGAGGAGGGTATCTTAGGGAATATGAGAAAGAGTTGTTGGTCTATGTGGTGGAGGGATGTTGTGTCAAATGTGTCTAATGAGGGAGGAAAATGGTTTTGGAGTATCATGGTAAAGTGTATTGGGGATGGGGGTGATACATTTTTTTGGAATAGTTTGTGGGTAGGTGAGAGAACGTTAAAAAGCCTCTTCCCAAGGCTTTTTAACGTTTGTAACGATAGAGAAAGTAGAGTGAGGGATATGAGTTGTTGGGAGGATGGAGTTTGGAGGTGGAAGTGGAATTGGAGAAGGGAGTTTTTCGATTATGAAGTGACTTTACTTGATAATCTCAATGTCTTGATTAACGGGTACACCCCAAAGGAAGATACAATTGATTACTGGAAATGGAGGATTACTAGAGACAGTAGATACCAAACTATGAAGGTTTATGGATTGCTCACTGAGGATGTAGTGGATGCTCAACCAACTGCACTTAACATCAAGAGTTTTCCTCTTATCTGGAACAAGATTGCATCAATTAAAGCTATTACGTTGGCTTGGAGACTTTTATGGAATAGACTACCTACTTTGGATAACCTTGCTCGGAGAAACATCATCTTTAGAACTACATCTACAAGCTGCCCTTTTCGCAATACATCAATCGAGACTGCCGATCATATCTTTCTGGGCTGCCCTTTGGTGTCAATGTATGGTACTCTTGCTATAAATGGTTGAATCTGCCTGTGGCCCTTAATAACCATATTTGTACTCATTTCCTCCTGAATTTTGGTATTTTTCCCTGGAAAATGGGGAGAACGATTGTCATTGGGTTGTGAATTTGCATAACTTGGGTCATTTGAAATTGGAAAAACAAGAGAATTTTTAAAGGGGAGAATTTGGTGGTGAAGAAGATTATTGATGAAATTAAAAGACAATTTTAGAGTTGGTATAATTCTAAATTTACTGTGTTAGAAGATTTTTTCTTTGAAAGAATGATTTGTAAATCTTTATCTATTTTTTGATTACTAAAACTCTTTGTATTTTTGTGAGTGAGTAAGTCTTATACTCAAATTATTAATAAAATTTTCTTTTACAGAAAAAAAAAATCTCAATCCATCATTTCATTCAGCACAATATCAAATAAATAACGCCTTGAGAAATACTCTCTCCGTCCCGTAGGAATTTGCACCCTACGAGACGGCACATTTTTAAGAAAAATGTATTTTATATATAAAGTAGTGGTATATGAGTAAATATGTGTATAAGTTTGTGAGTGTGCACGTAAATTAATGTTTCTTTTTTTAGTAGTATGTAAATTTGTGTGGGAGTTTCGAATAAGAAAAGTGTGCAAATTCATGTGGGGCAGAGGGAGTATAATCACAAATAACTTTATCCATTAGTTATTGTAGAGAGTTGAGAATCAGTGCCAAATGCTTGTGATGGAGATAAACACCCGTAGGTGTGAGGTTAGCATTAGGGGGCCCCACAAACTCTCACATGCAGAATTTATATGAGACACCATCCATCCATCCATCCATCACACTCCAAAGCAATAAAGCAGAATCTGAGTTCTCACACAAACACACAATGTCCAACGCCAAGAAAAAATACATCCTCAATACAATGACCATCAACTTAGGCTGCAGCAGCAGCTGCCGCCGCCCCAAGCTCTCCGCCGTATTCAACCCGCGGCCTCGTCACACCCCCCACCGGCGCCGCCACTGCTCCTCCTCCAGCTCCTGGGACGCCACCACGACGACGGTCTCTTCCGACACGGAGTCGGAGATCAAGAGCCTCCGCGCCGTGCAGGGCTTCGGGAAGATCGGGGGGTCGAGCGTGGCGGTGGAGAAAGATTCCGACGACCCGTATCTGGATTTCCGGCAGTCGATGCTGCAGATGATTCTGGAGAAGGAGATTTACGCGAAAGAGGACCTAAAGGAACTGCTTAACTGCTTCCTGCAGCTCAACTCCCCATACTATCACGGCACCATTGTCAGGGCTTTCACCGAGATCTGGAATGGGGCGTATTCCGTTCCCATGTGGAGGTCACGTGACTTCTAGCCGGCGGGTCATTCGGGTTTGGGTAATTTATAGAGACCAGACTGCCTTCATTAATATGTTTGTTTTTCTTAATTAGTTAATTAGTTAGTAGTGTGTTTAGAAAGAAGGGGGAATTGGATTTTCACAGCCTTTTTGACTTTCCCTTTACAAGGAAGGGGACAACTTTGTTGTTCCATTGGGTGCCAAAAATTCTGTGAAAATTGCAATCTTTGTAATCACTAACCATCTTAGTCATTCCACTTTTACTTAATTCTCTCTCTCTCTCTCTCTCTCTCTCTCTCTCTCTCATAAATTAGTCTACAGGTACAAATTTTTTCTCACATAAGCATATGATATATTTTTTTTTCTCACGTAAGCATAAAAATTGATATATTATATATTTATTTTGAATTGAATGAATTGCCGTCGTTAGAATATTTTGAAAAGGATTAGTCTCGTATGCACCAGTTACACGGTGCAATTCTAATCTATTTTTTAAAAATTAAACAGTTTATAACTGAAAAGTTAAATAATTTATTACTAAAAAATCAAACTATAAAAGATATATTTTTTAGTAATACGTAACTGGTGCACAGGAAACTTAAATTTTATAAAAAAATATGTTGAATTTATTGGCCTTAATATTGTGTTTGCAAATTTTACAGAATATAATATAATTTCCTTTTATAGTTAACTTTTGAAGATAATGTTTGTTTTAGAAGTTATAACATGATCCTTCAGTTTCATACTGAATTTTCCAATTGTTATAAAGGTCTGCGGACAATCATAAAAAATCTCCGTCTCAAATTAGCTAGATTACCTATTATTTAAATGATAACTAAAATATTTCAATTTTAATCTCAACATAACAATACACCAAATATCATTATTTATCATTCTATTTTAAAAATAAAAAATTTCTAGCCTTACTTTATCCTATAAATATTACTGCATAAATAATTTTCGAAAAAAAAAAGTACACATATCATACTCAAATGGAGTACTATTAAAATTATATTAAAATATAAATAATGATAGAAAAAGCAAAAAAATAATTTAAAAATTAAATAGTAGGATATCACAAAAGAAGAATTAATTGTAAAATGATTTACGAACTTTATAGACTTGTCAATTACAACGTCAACTTTTAAAGTTTATAATTTGATATTTTTGTGGCAATCTGGTACACTGTAATTTTTTATGATACTTACATTTACATTGCAGTTGAAGCTGTTACCAAAGACATGCTATGTTAAATTTACTAGATTTTTCTTAAAAAATATTACACTCCCTCCCTCCATAATAATTGGTTTTACTTTTTTACACGTGGTTTAATGTAATATGTTGGAGGATAGGGTAACTTTCATATTGGTTTAAAAAAGTAGCTATATTTACAAATTGGTTTACAATTTCTGCACAGAAGTATAATTTTTTCTTGCACAGAAGCATATTTTTTTCTGTACGGAAACCTATTTGTAATTTGTGTCAATTTTGTGAACCATTTTGTAATTTTCCCTGGAGGATATTATGTGATATTGTGAGGTCCGTTTAGAAATTTAAAAGTTGTATAAGAAAAGTATACAAACATATTTTGTAGGGAAAATTACAAAATAGTTTACAAAATTGACATAAATTACAAATAGGTTTTTGTGCAGAAAAAAATATGCTTATGTGCAGAAAAAAATTATACTTCTGTGCAGAAATTGTGAACCAATTTGTAAATATAGCTACTTTTTTGAACCAATATGTAAGTCACCCTATTTTATATTTTCAATTTTTAAATTCATAAAGAGACCTCACAATGCCCCATGAAATTCTTCGATATATTACATTAAACTACGTGTATAAAAATCGAATCAATTATTACGAACGAAAGTAACTTTTTAAGAGTTCAAATCCTTTTATCCGCCTTTAAGAAAGAAGCATCATAACTCTAGATGGGGAACATTTCCCTACAATTAATATACTAAATTCAAAATTGAAGCACATAACTCTAGCAACAAATAAATATGCTATTTAATCATGTAAATAAGTATGTGTATGTGAAAAGTTCGGGTAAGTGTAATCAAATAAACATGAAATAAACCTCATTCAGGAGTGTTTGGTTCATGACTTTTGAGAGTGAGTAATAGTAATCAAAGTCATAGTGTGTGTTTGGAATGACTCTACTATGACTTTGATTCCCAAAAACTGAGGAATCAACCATAGTTCAGCTATATGAGAACTATGACTTTCATTCCATACTCTTTTCATTCCTATACCCTTTCCATTCCTTACAATTATACCAAACGCCCCCTCAATACGTATCAAAGATATCACAAAAATATCTCAAATTTTGCACAAATTCTTGGGTGTACTTGGATATAATAATGCATTTGGATTTTGAACTTAATTTTTACTTTAATTTCAATTGTTTTAAAAATGCAATAACACGACGAATAGTAAATTTTCATTTTTTTTGTGATTGGGGTATTATTGATTATTTTTTAGGTATTACTAATTATTTCATGTGGTATTATCAAAATATACATTAACATACTGAATTTTTTTTATCCTATTTGAATATTACTGATTATATTTTTGAGTGTTATTTTTTTTTTAGGATATGAGATATTTTTTCAAAATTTGAACCACACAAAAATCACTCTAAATTTGGATATTGAGAAGTAGATCGATTTTGTCATTGGTTTTGTCATAGTACAAAAGTGGATGAAATCGAAAAATATCATATGTAAATCCTGAAATATCATAGTACTATTTAAAAATAATAAAACATGATTGATCAAATAAAAAATTAATATAATCTTTTTTTCAGTTTTGACATACAACATGGTGTGTGACATTTTTTTTATGGCGACTATGGTCGCTACATAAGTGAGAGTAATACCGAACATTTATCGAATTATAAATTTAAAAACTTTACTCACTCCATTCCTTATAAATCGCTCATATTTCTTATGCACATATATTAAAAAGTGTATAAAAATATTAATATAGTGCAGATGATGTGATGGAAAGTGAAAAAATAATAAAAATAATATAAAAAATATTGAAAATAATAAAAAAAATGAATAATAATTTTCTAAAAAGGTAAAACAATAAATGAACAACATATAGTGGAACGGACAAAAATTACTAAATGAGCAACTTATAGTGGAACGAAAGAAGTATATTTTTATTGATAAAGTTTATAATATTTGTGAATTATAGTATTAACCAAAAGTATAAAAAATTTATAACGGTACATACTAAAATTAAAATGAGAAATTTATAGAAATATATGGAATTACTACGTTTTACTGTCTCTCCCTTTCCTGGGTTATAATATGTTTTGTTCGTATGACAATGATGAATATATTTTTTACTATTTTTTATGGTCCAATTCTTTTTATCGATTTTGCAGCTGCAAGTTATTTGTTTGGGTGGGAAAAGATAGACGTTGGGATTTGAAGATTCATTTTTGAAAGAAAAAATAATAATATAAAAGAAAGTGCAGCAGTTGTATTAATGCAATTAAATGAGGTAATTAATATTTATGGTGAGTACACACAGACACACTTGTACACCTCTCCCCACAGCGTCTGTCATTTGCGTTAAAAGATTTTGGCTTATTTTCCTCCAGGACACTTGTCATTACTGGATTGGTTGGTCACGTTGATTGTTCTCACCTCCTTTGTGGAGTAATTTGGAACTCACTCTTTCTCTATTTTTTGAGAGATTTTATTTTCTATATGGTAGCACCTAACTTTTGAGGGTTGCCCCAGCCTTTAACGACCTTCAAATTTAATGATCTTGAATTGAAGTGAAAAAAATATTGATTATTTGCGGTGGACTCTATTTTTTTTGTGGGGTGGGGTGGGGTGGGGTGGGGTGGGGAAGTAAAATATTACTCCCTCGTCCCGGATCAATTTGTACCCATGAGGGTGTACGTGGTTTAAGAAAAATTGTACTCCCTCTGTCCCACAGGAATTTGCACACTTTTCTTATTTGGACGTCCCACAGGAATTTGCACACTACTAAAAAAGGAAACATTGATTTACGTGCACACTCACAAACCTTTACACATATTTACCCATATGCCACTATTTTATATATAAAACACATTTTCCTTAAAAAATGTGTCGTCCCGTAGGGTGCAAATTCCTACGGGACGGAGGGAGTAGTTTTTAAATAAAGTAGTGGTATATGGGTAAGTGTGTATAATTTTGTGAGTATGCACGCAAATCAATATTTCATTTTTAAGTATTGTGCAAATTAGTTTGGGACAATCCAAAATAGAAAGTGTGTAAATTGGTTTGGAACGGAGGGAGTAATAATTAATCTAAAAAATTAAGGTAAGAATGTGATCTTGAATTGTAACTAAGAATTGGGTAACAAGATTCTTTCATATTTGATTGACTTATTAATCCAAAATCTCTTTTAAGTTAGGAATTGTGGAACCTTGAAGGGGACACTTAGTAAAATATTAAGGAATGAGACTACGATATAAAAATGAGAAAGATATGAATAAAATTCATACTTTTCAAATAGATAAGTATGAGAAATTACTTAATTTTTTAGAATTAAAATTATAATAGAACTATTTTAAATAAATATTATGATTTTAATTACCATTTTCACCAACAAAAAGTGTCCAACTAAACATTCTTGAGTTTTATTTTTCATTTTTATCAGGAAGTCTTTGGTGTTTTTTCATAAGGTAAAGTAATCTTTATAATATATTTCTTCTTTAAGGAATTTTTTTAATTTGATATCAAAACTAAACTGGAAAAATTACAAAATGGTTCACAAAATTGATATTAATTAAAAATTGATTCTGTACAAAAAAAGAATATACTTTTATACAAAAAAAAATTATGTACAAATTTTTTGAATCAATTTAAAAATATAATCATTTTTTTAAACTGATATGTAAGTGACCTTAAATACTATTGATAAGACATTCTTCATAGTCGTCCACTGATTTTCTTTATTATAATATTAATAATTTTCACTTACTCTCAATTATTTAGAATGTATTCCCTCTGTCCAATAAGGACCTGCAATTTTTTTTTGGAGCGTCCTATAAGAACTTGCAGAAAAAAAAAATTCATAAATTTTACCCTCGCTATATCTATATATTTACATAAAATATAATTACTTTTTTACTTTTTGGGCCCGTATTATACTAAATCCAACTAATTTTTTTTACTTTTTACATAAATTTTATCAAATTATCTTTCAAACACCATTTTTTTTTTAATTTGTATGTCCATTTTCTCTTGCAAATTGCTCTGAAACTGAGTGAATAAAATTAATGTTAATCCTATGCATTAATTAAGACGCAGCATGTATGACAAGTTATAAAGTGTAATATAAGAATAAATGATTTAAACCCTCAAACATTGCATCTAATATTTTTATAAGTACATAGTTTCTAGTCACCAACTACATTTTCAGGCATCTTATTTAGTAAATGTAGAAGCAGCACCATAGTTAAACTCCTTGCAAATTAAATGAGGCTTTCCTAAAAATAATAATAATAATAATAATAATAATAATAATAATTTATTTATTTATTTATTTATTATTATTTTTAATACTTTTTACACTGTTTTAATTACTTTATCACTTTCTCCATCAAATCACTTATACTTTTTCACTTTTATCTTAATTCGGGTGCTCAAAAGCAACGAGCAACTTATAGCTGGACGGAGGGAGGGAGTATTATATATATATATAAAAATATATACTTATTTTTTGTTTATTAAAAAAAAGTGTATATATAGTTAAAGGCAATTTAGCATATCTAGCATATAATTATATTAATTCGTATTTTCATGTGCGTGATGTTAAAAATATATAGTGCAAGAACATGGATGGAAAGGGTGCAAAGAATGGTTGACCGTGCCTAAAATTGAATGCTCTTGCTATTATTACAGGCAATGTAATGTAATGTGATGTGATGTATAGCTGCAAGTTTCAGTATGTGTAATAATCACACATATATAATGCAATATTTTGATTGCTACTTTAGATATGCTTCCCAACTCTCATTGGAAAATCGATCCCACTTGAGTACTCTTTGCAGGACAATAACTCTATTTTGCACTATATATATATTTCTTGGGTTTTTTTTTCTCAATTAGATCTGAATTTTAAATTTGAGTTAGTAGTAATTTATATATTGAATATATATATAAATAATCTTTTGTTAAATCGTCATGCATGTAATTAGTATTGAAATGTGTTAGGAAAATTAAAAATAAATAAATAAATAAATAAATTCTGGAACTCTTTACAAATTCAGAATTTTGCAAATATATAAGAAGAAATAAGGTGGTAAGGTAGATTTTGGTTGCCAAAGTTAACAAATGGAATGAGATTTAGTAAAGAAGAGCCAAGTGCATGTGAAGTAGCAGTGTCTCAGTGGGAAACATCTTTTGTTGCCACCTGAGCTGAGATAACACATCACTTGTTCAATTCCTTATAACAGAATTAACACCAAAATTTGTATGCAAGAAAGCATCCAATTTATATATGTAGAGCAAATTTCAGGACATCACTAACAATTCTGGGTCCATTTTTTGCACAGCATCCTTTGTCCCTCTTAACTTGCACACTTTTTTACGACACACTTCACAATAATTTTCGTATAACAGGAAAAAAAATATCTATATATATTTATTTATTTTGAATGTTCTTAATTCATCAATTTAAAAATTCAACATGTAATTTAAAGTATAAAAATTAAGAGAGAATAGTTGAGATGATACTTCGTGGCTCTTTTATTTAAGTAAGTACATTTTCTTTTTTGAGATAGAGATCTTTTGGTCAATAAGTTAATGTTGTCAAAAGTAGAGTTGTGAGGGCCACTTGTGGTCTTTAAAGTTACTACTTTGAGTGCTTACTCTTGAGAACTGTGAGATGCTTAGTAATACAAATTAATATTAAAAAATCTTTTAAAGATGTTAAAATTTCATTCTCAAATTATATTTTGTCTTGGCATCATTTCACTAATTAAATTTAGTTCCTAGCAGTTAAAAATTAGTTCACAAAATCTTCAAGAATATCTGAAAATCAATCTTATATTTCCCCCTAATTCGTTATAAAAAAAATCAAATCCAAGTCACTCATTCAAGTAAGGAGTCTGATGACCAAGCGAGCTAACTCAACTATTTATTGATAGGAGTTCATTTTTATTGTTTTAGTTTGTGAAAGAAGTTGATTTTTTCCCCTGTGGAGGGAATTTTCTTATAAATTCTTGCAATAAAATACTCGACTCTCGAAAGTTCTTTTATTTAAAAATAGATTATTAAAACACACCCATCTTATATTCGATCTCCAAGTATATTTAATTAAAGCATAGCAATTAGTTTATAAATTTCCGACATATCTTACAATTATTTCACTCTCAACAAGTTTGGTCAAATAATCTTTATAGAGTCCTTGAGTGTGTTATATATATGCTCTTAAAGAGAGAGGAATGTGAAAAGAAAGAGTGTTTTACGCTTATATTGTACAAATGTGTGTTTGCAGACCTAAATATCCACTTAAAAGTACTTAATTGAATATCGAAGTATTTGCATTCACAACAAATTATTTAAATATAAGTACTTCAAATAATTTTAGTGAAGCCACACTTTTGGTGCTTCTATCTTCATTTACTATTTTCCTTATTTTATTTAATAGTTTGAGTACTATTTTATACTCATTGATTTTACACCAATATTAATCCAAACACTACTCACTTAACAGAAATTGATTAAAAGTACTTTGTTTTAAAATACTGACTACTTTTACTTAAACTACAAAAATTAATTTTAATTAATTTGAAAAGAATATTATTGTTTGAAACACCACTCTAAGTCATATTAGTGGAGTTGTTGGTCTAGTTGATTTTTCCCCCTTTACCGACCTATTCATTTAATTGGATTATGTTAGTGTATAATGTGAATTATGAGTTTTATAGAGCTCTAATCTTATCATATTTTAAAGTAAATTTGATCTAAATATTCTGTCACAGACTCACAATAAGAATAACTAATGCTAACTATAAAAAAAATTAATAATATTTAAAAATATACTTAAATTGTACTCTCTCCATCCCAAAACTCATACTAATAGTTTTGGGCACGCGAACCAAGGAAAATTGAGTATGTAAGTGTAAAATTAAATAATAAAAAAAATGTATTTTATTGACTTTTGTGAGTATAATAAATTTCTTTTTTAGATGTGTGAAAATAGAATTGAAACGTCCAAATAAAAAAAAAATATCTTGAAGTATTTTGGGATATAAATATCCATCCAAAAACCTTACAAAGGGAAGGCTTTGTCAACATTTATTCAATAATTATTCAACCATTGGCCTAGAAAAGCCCCATTTTGCATATGCAATCCTAATACTAATATAGACCACAAGTACAAAAACAACTATGTATAGTACTTTTCAACTGTCCTATCACTTTATACCAATCAAATACATCCCAGTTTGCACACTTCTGTGCCAACACTCTGGCTCCAAAATTATATGCTTTAATTTCTGTCAATAGAAAGATTAAAAAGGAAAAGGTCTAAATTAAAATTGGACAATTGTAACCCTACTTTTATTGAAATGATAGTTCACTTCTTATCCCCTCAATTAATTCCCAGCAAATTAGATTAGTTGAGATCTCATCATGTTGGCTAAATGTTGGGCAAAAAACAAGAAAATGTCAATTATTATCAAAAGTGTGAGAGATTTGTGAAGGACATAGAAAAAAAAAAAAAAATTGGGACACTTTCAAATTTTTTTCTTACATTTGTGCAATGAGATGTGATTCAGAAGCTGTGAGGCTTCAAGCACATTGTAAGAACTTTTGTTCTGTCAATTAATGTAAAATGGAAACATAATACCATAAGTCATGTAATATGTCATCTTATCATGGCAACATGGCAACCCCATTTAATTCAACTTTGTTCACCAATGATATCCTCAATCCCAACAAGCTATGTTCTTAAATATCAATATTTTATATAATATAAGAGCTTAGTCTTGTATGTACTAAGTCCACCGTGTAATTAAACTATACTTTAAAAAAAATACTTCTTTTACTAATTTATTACTGAAAATTTTCTTCTATTTTTAATTAAATATCACACTTATATTATATAATGAGTTTGACTTCTCAATATAAATAAGAGTGACTTTTTAGTAAAAATAGAGATAATTTTTTAAATATTTAATATATTTAGGTATATACTCCCTCCGTCCATGAAAATTGGACTACCCTTGTTGTGCACGGTTATTAAGAAAAGTAGATGTTGATGTGTAAAAGTGAGTGTAATAGTATAAAAAAATATTTAATTATTAAAAAGTGCTTGATGTGATGTATAAAAGTGAGTATATGTGTATAAAAAATAAAAATAATAATTGTAAGTTTTCCATTTTAGGTAAGTAGACCATTTATTGTGGACAACCATTTAAGGTAACGTGGACCATTTATCGTGGACGGAGGGAGTATATCGTACTCCCTCCGTCCCAAAACTACTTTCATACTTTCCTTATTTGGACGTCTCAACTCTTCTTTCACACACCAAAAAAGGAAACTTTTCTCTCTCACAAAAGTCAACAAAATACATTTTTTTTTATTTTATTATTTAATTTTACACTCACATATTTACTTTTTCTTGGTTCGCGTGTCCGGAACTATTTTCAAATTAGTTCCTGGACGGAGGTAGTATGACTTATGAGCACATGCATGTGCCAAATAAAGATAAAACCCTGGCTCTGATCTGAAGCATCATTGTGTTGAAAACAAAAAAGTAAATTTGTGATTTTCATTTTTGAATCTCTGCAATTTCTTCGCATGCATGCCTAATATGGTCAAAAATCACACACGCAAAGTGTCAACATCCAACATACATACATAAATTAAATGCACTTGTTATTTCCTCTTCTACACTTACATATTATATTATATATGTTTGTCAATTCTCTTCCAGATGGTTTCTGCCCTCTCTCATTAATTTTTTTTATGGATCCGACAACCCTCACCCTAAAAAATAAAATGAAAAAAATAAAATAAAAGAGAGCAAAAGTCTCTCTTGTGTACCAGGTACATTGTACAATTTAAGTTTCATTTATTACTGAAAAGTTGTACAAATTATTACCGAAAAATTACACCATTAAAAATTCAATTTTCAGTAATAACATGTGTGACTTTTCAATAATATTTTGTGTAATTTTTTAAAAATGAACTTGAATTGCACGGTGTACCTGGTGCATACAAGATTAAGGCAAAAAGAAAGAAAGAAAGGTCTTAAGTACAACCATTTTTAATTAGTACTCTTCCATCCAATTTTTCTAGTATTATTTATTTTTGCATGTGTTTTTAATGAGTATATTGCGTGTAAAAATAAGTGAGTTGTGAATTAATGGTATAAAATAGTGTTTTTTTTAGAAAAAATACTAATTGTATTAGATAGACTAAAATGAAAAATATGTGTAAGTAAAATTTGACGGAGTGAATATTATAATATTTATTTTTTCTTAATATAAGTAAGCATTTTTTTTCACCCTAATAGTGCAGTTTAATGAAACCATTAGTAGTTGTACACTTGAATAAAAAAATTAAATTCTAATTGACTGACTTTTATTATCTTTCCCCACTAAAATGTAACCTTTGCTATTTTCCCTTTAAAATTTAATACCATGATTTCCAAAAAAAAACGAATAAAAAGATATCTTTCATGTGGGCAATGGAACTTGACAACGTCTTATTTCTCCTCACAAAACTCATCTTCAATAGTTTATCATTCACAAACTACATTTTTCACATTTTTAGCACTTTTAAGTTGAATAATTTTAATAGGTGAAACTTTAGAAAGACGTGATTCTCGAGAACTCCCGTTCATCATTTGCTAATATTTAGATTAATTTGGTATATTTGACTTAGCTTACACTTTTAAAATATTTTATAAATTATTTAAGAGATAAAATAAAATATTTAACAGCTTATAAGATATTAAAATGAACTCTATTTAATATTAGGGTCCAAATTAAGCTGTAAAAAAAAAAGAATTTCATATTATGGTCCAAAGTAAGTCTCAATTTAAGACTTTAATTTTAAAGTGTCTTAAATTAAGATCTACATTTTAATTTTTTCTCAATTTAAGATCTAATTTTATTATCTTTGTCTGAATTCAAGACCTAATTCATTTATCTTTATTTCAATTTAATTTTTTATAAGAAACTCAAAATATAATAATATTTTATTTCGAATTAAGATTTAGAATATAAAATTAAAAAAAATTATAAATTTTTATTTAATATTCATATTTGACATATTTTTTTTTTTTCAATTCATCGTTCACCCAAAAAACATAATTTTAAAGTATGTTTAATACTTGCATAAAATTTTATTTATTTATTTTTAGTTTGATATATTATACCTAAAAAATTAATTAAATATAAAATAATTATTATGTTAGTGAAGCTTTAAAAAAATAAAGATAAATAGATAGAGCCTTGAATTGAGACTAAGATAATAAAATTAGATCTTAAATTGAGAAAAAAAAAGTAGATCTTAAAATGAGACACTTCAAAACTAAAGTCTTAAGTTGAGATTTACCTTAAAATTTGGGCCCTAATATAAAATTTTCACGTAAAAAAAAATGTTGAAAACATGGAATATCCTAACTTATTTTCTTCCCCACTTCCACCCCATCCACCCGCTCTACCTCTGATCCCGTCATCACTCCCCGTCCCATATCTTAACATAAAATTATAAAAAAGAGTTTTTACTAATTAAAATTAGATAAAAAAAATTATGATAAATTAGTAAAGAATTTATAAATTGTATTAAGCAAACAATTCAACAACTTATAATAAGTTTTAAAATATTAATTTATAAAATATATAAATAATCGCGAGAAAGAAGTGTAAATATTTCTATCATCGTAAAGAACAAATTTCATCAGACACCAGCACAAAAAAAAAAATTGCTAGATGCTCTTGGAAATTTACAAATTCCAATTTTATGAGCCTCCAAATCAAAATTTTAAATACTAAATACTTCCTTTGTCCATCAATAATATGTACATTTTTTTTGCACGTGGTTTAATTTAATGTATCGGAGAATATTTTAGAGTATTGTGAATACATTTATAAATAAAATAAATATTTTTTAAAAATAAATCACGCGCAAGAAAATATGTATATAATATAATTGGTGGACAGATAGACATAAATGTGTTATCCAACTACTTAGAAAATGCCATATTTACCCCCAGGGTGCTGCCCAATCCACATAGTCCCGTTTGCCGGTGCATCAACAAAGAAGCCCAATGAGAATGACAAAACAATAAATCATTTTTATAAAATAAAATAAAATTCGTAAACGGCCCATCAAAAGAAAGGGTGAGAAACCGATGCCTTGTGGTCTCAGAATGTGTCATCATAAAATCGTGAAACGACATCAATGTGAAAGATAATTTACTATGCATCTACTTTTCTCAAAAATTAAATACTCCACGTAAATTCTACTCATGGTACACATATCCCACCATGAAATTAATATTTTATATAAAAATAAAATAAAATTTACTCAATATTCAATTGGGACCTCAATTAAAGTTAGAAAATAGTTATATGGATTGTCCAATTTAAAATTATATAAGAACTAATTACTCAATTCAAGAATCCATCGCACGTATGAATTAATCTTCGAATTTTTGTAGGTGAATTGTTTATAGGCAAATTCCTCGTGGATAATTAATTTTATAGATATTCCTGAGGAAAGCATCCTGAGTCTGAGCAAAGATTTGATCCTGAGTCAGAAGTATTCTGATTCTGACACTCATCGTGACTATCATCCTGAGTGCTCAGATCAGTGAATACACTGAAGACTCAATAGAACTGAAGGCGAATTCTGAGAGATCATCCTGAGCTGAAAATCACCTACTCCCTGAGTCACTCAGCATGAAGGCCCCTGAGCTGACAGTTATAAAACAGAGCATGGCAAAGGCGACTTCACCAGAGTGATAAAGTCGGTTATTTGGGCAGTTGGCGGAGCATTTTCATTGGACGCCGGAACAATTATTCAAGGCGGTTATAACAATACGAATCTCGTTGATTGGTTAAGAGCTCAAAGGCGGTTAAAGGATACATCTATAAATACATATTCATTCCAGGATTTACAAATACTGTGTAATACACTCAATACTTAGAGATATTAGAGTGAGAAAGCTTTGTACTCTGTAAACATTATTCCATTGATTAGTGAAGTTAGTCAACCCCATCCGTGGACGTAGATCAATTTGATCGAACCACGTAAATTACTATGTTCTTTTGATTCCATTATTTTTTGGAGTGTGTTCATCCGGCAAGCTTCCAATTGTTCTGATTACTCGAAGTCTTATTGAGTTCGATTCATTTCCGGTTAAATTCACAACAATAGAAGTTTTATTTTTTAGATAAATTGATTTCGTTGGCAATGTGTTGGTAGGTTATAGGTTAAAGAATGGAGAAGCCTATATAATTAGATATTTTGTCACTAATTCGTAGATAATTTTACTATGCAATTTTTTTTAATTATAATAAAATTTTATAGCAAGTTTAATTTTATATATAATTTTTTTATTTTCTTGTAGTGTTGTGACACTTATCTATGTCATGCTTATGGTATATAGAGTACACGTAACATGCGAAGCTTTTAATTTAAATAATTTCACTATTACGATAATAAAATTTTAATGTGTCATTTAATTAATTGCGGAAAAACCGTTGCTTTTTCCAGGTTAAAAACAAGTAACTAGAATGATATCACTTGTATTTTTTTTAACTATCCGCTGTTTAGATTATTTAACATTTGAAAATGAAAAATTAAAAAATAATTAATCATCCATGTATTAAAAATATATGAAGTATATATAATGGAAAAGAAGCATGAAACTGAAATCAGCTAGGGCGAGAGAGGGTTAATTAATTCTTGGTCAAATATTCCTGGCTGGTTATTTTTTTATAAAAATAAATAAATTATATAGCCTCACGTCGCAACGAATTATCCTTGTATATAATATTATAATAATAATAATAATAATATAATAATAATAATAATAATAATAATAATATTAATAATAAATAAATTTGGGTGAGATTATTTTATAGCATTGTTCTAAAAGTCGGCCGACTTGGCCGACTCAATTTACATCAAATCGCTAAAGAAAATATTTAGGGGTGGTAGTCGGCATCTAAAACTCATTAGACAGCGACTAGATCGACTAGATAACGATTAGATCGATTAAATGTCGACTAACTCGTTCACAATTAGACATGTTTCTCCCTTTTAATTTTTTTTTTGCAAACCCTAAGTAATTATAATAAAGTAAAATTAAAACAACTAAAACATTAATTTTGTTTTGAATTTTAAATTATCACTTTATTAAATTTTGAGTTTTATGGTCATCACTTATAATTTTAATATTTAAAGGTGGTAATAATAATTTTTTTATTATTTTATCTACAATGTGTTATTAATTTATTACGTAATTAATTATATTTACTGTTTAGGTGCTTACGATTAGTCCCGACTAATCACTAAATCCTAGTGATCCGACTGACTAGCGATTTTTAAAATATTATTTTATAGTATGA
Organism: Prunella vulgaris; assembly: GCA_026898435.1. NCBI lineage: Eukaryota > Viridiplantae > Streptophyta > Magnoliopsida > Lamiales > Lamiaceae > Prunella > Prunella vulgaris. The sequence goes on along the minus strand of JAPKLY010000020.1, from coordinate 1,682,117 downwards.
GATTAATCAAATTAAAAAAGTGGTATAATTATAATAAAATGCGATAATATTTTTAAAGAAGAGCGATTAATTACTTTTATAAAAATATTATCAATTTTTGTTAATTTTTTTTATTTTTTAAATATAATAATTTTGTAATTAATAAATAATATAATATAAATAAAAAACAAAATAAATAATATTATTGAGATGATCTCACACCATATTTGCTACTTTTCTATTTAAAAGAAGAGAAATAAAATGGGATCATAATGGCGTGCGACTTGTTCAACTATTGGACTATTTAAATACAATACCCCTCATTAAATGGGATCCTATTTCATATTAAAATGTAGGACAAATTGAAACTGGGCCACAGCCCATTAATTGCTCCATTAGAAATTGTATGAGTATTTTTTAGTTCAAATGAAACTTTTCTAGATACCCTGTAAGCCTTTTCTACGGTCAAGGAGGAGTTTCGCCCTTCCTGACGTCAGTAAACCAATAGAAGTTTGACAAATAATATTACATTATCTTAGGCGATATAGTTTCGCCCTAAGCCAAAAAAATAACTTTTAAAAATTAGAAAATAAAAATTACTGAAATAACCTTTTATAATTTTTTAAAAGTTATTTTTTTCTAATTTTTAAAAGTTATTTTAATTAAAATATTATTATATCTTAATATATTTTAATTAAATTAAAATTTATGTTTTCAAAATTAATTCTTACACCCATTGCGACCGGGCCCAACCTGGCCTGAGCCCGAATGACCCGACGGGCCTAGCTGGCTGGGCTAAATAGACCCGATTCTTTTCGGCCCTGTATTTTTTGGGCCCATATTTAAAAAAACCCGGATTTCAAGGCAGGATGTGCCCAAAAAATACAGGCCCGAAAATAACCGGGCCTATTTAGCCCGGCCCGTTAGGCCTGTCGGGCCACTCGAGCTCAAGCCGGGCCGGGCCCGGTCGCAATGGTGTTAAGAATTAATTTTGAAAACATAAATTTTAATTTGATTAAAATATATTAAGATATAATAATATTTTAATTAAAAAATAATTTGGTAATTTTAATTTTATTTAATAATATTAATTAATTTTTTTAACAGTGCGATCCCCTTATGCATAGTGCAATCGTCCTAGTGCAAAGTGCAATCACTTCAAAATAATATTGTACGTTAGATTATGAATCTAACGATATTTAGGGGGTTTACTGACGTCAGGAAGGGCCATAGAAAGACCCTACCCTGTATGTCCATTTATTTTCTCTTTTTCCCTACTTGTTTATTGTCTACATTTTCTTCGTCTCCTAAATTATTTGGCATATTGTGATCATGAACTATTTTTTAATAATAATATATATATATAAATATAAATCTTGTATCACAAAATAATTTATATCATAAAAATAATTTATATAATACTTTACCTATAAAGATGACCGTATTCAAATTCAAAATGATAAAGTCAAGAAACCTGAGTATTCGGAAGTGATTAATCATTTAGAATTTGTTTGTTTTGGAATTTGAATATAATGAGATTTAACTATACATCAAGTTAATATTACTCACTCACTCCTAATTTATTTTTCATAGGGACATGACACGCATTTTAATAAAAAATAAAGTACTTGAGTGTTAAAATAATAAAATATAAAAAAATTATTTTATATCTTTTTATAAGTGAAAATTGTTTTCTTTTTAAAATGTGAAAAAAAAAAAGTTGGGACATTCTAAAATAGAGAATATGAAAATTAACTTGGGACGGTGGGAGTAGAATTTATAGGTATATTTACGTATTTATATATATTTGTAGGATGACTTTCATAGGTATTGGTGAGTGTTGATTGAATTTGAAATTTAAAAATTAGGGTGTGTTTGGTTGACACATTCGAATGGTGAATAATGGTAATCAAAGTCATAGTGTGTGTTTGGAACAATGATGAAAATATCGGTATCGACGAAAATATCAGTACCCTGAATTTATGGATATATTGGTGGAAATATCGATATCGGTAAAAAATAGAAAATTCACGGAAATTTCATTAAAATGGTGGAAATTTAACATGAAATTTTAGACAATATTATTACTAGTCTTAATACATTAATTGAACTTAAAATTTCAATAAAATGAGAATCTTACAACAAACATATCAAGAAAACATACGTAAGACATATAAAACGATACAACAATTGTTCATAATTATTGAATATTACACAACTAATACCAAAATGATGTCCTATGAGCCTCAAATGTAAAAGAAGAAAGATCATCTTGGTCTAAGAAATAATGGTACCAAGTCATCAAATTAGAGAAATTCTTGAAGCAAATGACCCGAGAATTGAGAATTAAAAAAAAAAAAATCCTGAAATTTTCTAAAATTTTGACCGATAAATTACCGAAATTTCCATGATATTTCTCGATAATCTGCACATTTTGAATTACCCTGGACCGATATCGAAATTTCCGAAATTTTACCGAAATTTGACCGAAATTTTGGAAAAATAATCGTTCAAGTGAATTTCCATATCGGTACCCTCAAATTTCCGAAATTTCGCGAAATTTCAATCCTTGGTTTGGAATAACTCTACTATGACTTTGATTCCTAAAAACTAAGAAATCTACCAAGAACTATGACTTTCATTCCATACTCATTCAATTCTTATACCATTTTCATTACTTACCATTATACCAAAATTTTTATACAGTTGTTTTGACTCTTCATATTTGGATAGTCAAAGTACTTCATTAATTTAAATTTTTTAAGTTTTACCGAATCTGTTGGAAATGTTTTTCACCAAATGGCTCTTTTAAACAGTGAATATTGAAGATGATCTAAGCGGACAATTCTTACTGCATTCTAATTCATCTCTCATGTTTGAAAATTATTACTATCTCCGGTCCAAAACTACTTTTATAGTAATTTGAGTATGCGAACTAAGAAAAAATAAGTATATGAGTGTAAAGTTAAATAAAAAAATAAAAAAATGTACTTTATTGATTTTTATGAGTATAAAAAATTTAACTTTTAGGTGTGAAAGAAGAGTTGATACGTCTAAATAAGGAGAGTGTCAAAGTAGTTTTGGGATGGAGGGAATACATTTTCTTAAATTGAAAAAAATGAAGATCAAATTTTTTTAAGATTAATAATTTAAGGATAGTAATTTTAAAAATTACAAATTGAGGTCAAATTCAGTTCACATACTGGCCAGGTTGGACTAAGTTCAATCCATATTTGGTTATTTTTCCCAGTATACATTGATTTAGGTAGATTTGTTCTCAATTTGCCATATTTTGAAATTACATTCCTCGTTTTGTCATTCCAAAGATTTCAATGATCCTCGTTTTGATAACTTCTTAAGCTACGATCTTGAAAAAAATATTTTTTCTTTAATATTATATACTGTTTCATATATATATATATATCACAATATAGGAGATCTTTGGTTCAAATTTTTTTTAATATGAATCTCTTTTCCTTCAAAATCAAACTCAACGCGATCATAATGTATCAGAAAGACTACCCACAAAAGACATAAGTTCAACCAATAATGAGAATTAAGATATTTTCTTCTAGCTCTCGTCAAATGGTGTACCACAATTAATATTGCCATCACGACAAATCCCAACAATAAGCATTAGAATTCATTTTCCTTTTACAACCTTCAATAGTATTTCCAAAAAAAAAAAAAACTATATTATGCAATGATCCATTATTTGCATGAACCATAAATTTAGTGTTCATCTCAATAATAATTTCTCTCTAAATAATCATTTAATTACATATTTTTAATTTCAGACCTAAGTTTATAAGTACAACATGAAATTCTCATAAATTTTTTTGCAATACTTTCCAATATAAAAATGCAACCAGTGATCATGTATGCAAAAAAACCAAAATCTTCATTTTAAACCAAGGATGATATATATATAAAAAAAAAAAAGGTCATTCAAGTTGAATTGACTCTGGCAGCGGGAAAGTTGCACTGGCATTATCAATTTAATGCATCACAATTATACAGCTCAACACTGTTAGAAAGGATAATAACTGCTTTCTTGGAAATGAAAGCCTCATTAATTAGTTATTACTGAAAATGACCAAAGCAAAGCCATAATTGTATTGTATGTGCATAAAATTTTGTTTTTATTCAGTCAATTCACAAATTAAGATTTTTTTTTCTAATACCAAATCAATCATGTCATTCATTTTGTTTTTGTTTAAAGAAGATATCATATTAATTTTTTTTAAAGGTAATAAATATAATTGATACTCCCTCCGTCCCAGAGTTATTTTCACCTCTGGGATGGCACAACTTTTAAGAAAAGTTGAGTGTTGTTTAAAGTTATATTATTAAAATAATGAGATTAGTTGGATTGTGAGGATAAAGTTAAAGTAATAGTTTTCATTTATAGGGTGTGAAAACAATTGTGGGACGGACGAAAAAGGAAAGTGTGAAAACAATTATGGGACGGAGGGAGTATATGTATATACAATAGAGTATAATATATATAAATATATTTACTATTCTAAAAATGTAAAGTTTAAATTGAGACATTATTAATTATTTATAGTGGTATAACTCACCTGGCCACCGGGCTCCTCACTTGAGTGAGCGACTCGAATTTGATTCCCCTTGAGAACAAATTAGGAGGGAGACATAAGTTTGACTTGGAGATATTATTGAAGTCTTTGGAAATTTGGTGAACTAACTTATAACCCATTAAAAAGATGCTCCCTCCGTCCCAGAGGTGTTTTCACCTCTGGGATAGCACAACTTTTAAGAAAAGTAGAATGTTGTGTAAAATTATATTATTAAAATAATGAAATTAATTGGATTGTGAGGATAAAATTAAAATAATAATTTTCATTTATAGGGTGTGAAAATAATTGTGGAATGGACAAAAAAGGAAAGTGTGAAATAATTATCGGACGGAGGGAGTATATTTATAGTGGTATTGCAAGTCCTTGTAGAAGCACAAGGTTTAGAAGTTTCGGCGGTCAGACAAGAATCTTAAGCTCTGAGATTGATGCTTGTTGCCAGGTTGGCTAATAATACGCCAAATATTTTTTCGAATTTTGATGATTAAATTTTGATCATCCGAAAATAAGATAATAATAAAAAAATTGTTTTGTTTAATGTGTTAAGAGTGCTTGATTTAAGGGAGAACAGCACAAAGAGTGGAGCAATTTGGGCTGAGATGTCTCCACGAAATTGCTACTCTATTTATGGCTAAGTTATATATTTAAGTAATTCTTGGGCTTTGATCCTATAGGCTATAATATTAAGTAATACTATTATATATATGATTTAACATTATATGAACCCCTAGTAAGTTAGTAACCCTTTTTCCATGTTGAGGCAATTATATAGTAACTCGGCCTTTCAAAAAAATATATTAAAATGGTTCATAAAATTGACACAAATTACGAATAAATTTCTATGCAGAAAAATATGTGTCTGTTCAGAAATTGTAAAAAAATTTATAAATATAGATATTTTTTTTAATGAGTATGTAAGTGATCTAAAAAAAATACTATATAGTAACTAGGGTTAAGAATTTTTCCAACTAGTCAATTCTTGTGCTGAACATTAAGTTAATAAAAATATTTTCTCCGTTTTGTAATAATTTTCATAGTTAAATAACACCTAAATTAAAAAAATGAGGATTTGAATATAAAAGTAAATAAAAAAATAAAAAATATATTGTACTCCCTCCGTTTTTCTATAAGTTGCTCATGTTGCCATTTTCGTCCGTCTTTCTATAAGTTGCTCATTGCTTTTTTTCCTTTTTTGGAAACTACTATTCACTTCTTTATTATTATTTTCAATAATTTTTACATTATTTTCAATACTTTTTCACTTTTCTCCATCACATCACTCATACTTTTTCACTTTTTCCATCACATCACTTATACTTTTTCACTTTTACCTTAATTCGTGTGCCCAAAAGCAACGAGCAACTTATAAAAATACGGAGGGAGTATTAATTTTTGTAAATGTAAATTTTTTTTTTTTAAATATGAAAATCGAGTTCAAACGTTCAAATAATTAATATAAGCGTGAAAGTAGAGTCAAGACGTAATTATGTTTTCTGTTATTTAAATTTATAAGTTTCTGAGTCCATTCTGTTCACCTAATGGGCATGGAGTTGATACATCACTGTCTTTTACCAAAAATCTTAACATTTTTGTAGACAATTTAATCAAATATTAGATACAACCATATTACTTGCTCTTTTAGTATGTATTATTTAAAAAATATCTTAGTTTTGTATGCACTAAACGTACCGTACAATTTAAGTTTATTTTTAAAAAGTTATATAAAATACTATTGAAAAGTTACACATATTATTACTAAAAATGTATCTTTAATAATATAACTTTTCAATATTAATTTATGTAATTTTTTAGTAATAAATGATATAATTTTATAAAAATACATTTGAATTGCACAAAAGACAGAGAAACTTACTCTTAAAGAATTTGTATTAAAAATCTAAACAAAATATCAATGCGTACATACATGAATATAGTATTGGAATAGAAAAATTATTATTAAATCCGATATGTCCTCATTGAAGACTGCTCTAAAGATGTCCCATTCATATCCTATCCACCTGTCCAAACTTCTTCTTCTCATTATCAAAATTGTACACAATCTTTTATTTTGAAATATTAGTATAAAAGAATCACTTATCAATGCCATTTCGATATATATGGTATCAATATATGCTGGTCTATACTGAAATTTTTAATATATTGTTCATACTTTGAGATGTTGGTGTTGATTTTCCGATAACTTCAAAAAATTTAGAAATTTATCTATCTAAATTTAATTAGATGAGCTAAGATGTGTTATAAGACAAGAAATTTGATAGAGATGTTGATTTACCAATTTCAATTTGGTTAGAAGAGCCAAGATGTATTTTAGAGATTTATCAATCTCATATATGATGTATAATGCTAGCATGATTGATTTGTTTAAATATCTCAAAGTGTAAATGATTGTAAAAATTGTATAGGTTTGAGTACCCTGTGTAATCTATTTCAGTGAAATTAATTTATTGACTGTTAAAAATAACTTTATTGTTCATACTGAAATTATACTATACCGCTAAAATATATATATATATATATATAAAATACCAAAATTTTGAATTTTTATTCCTTTACCATAGCGAAAATATTGACACTCAAGGAAAAATTTTGAATGCTGAAAAATTAAAATTTTCAGTTTCTTTACAATTAGATAATTGCGGTATATCGATTTTTTTTTTTTTTAAATTAAAATGTAATGAAAGAGTAATGGAAGTGCAGAAGAAGGACCACAAAAAATGGAGGCAATTGGAGCAACATTCTCTCCTATCCCATGAGAATATTTTGGTATTTTGTTTTTCTCTTCAGCTCTTGGCTACAATACACTCAAATTGTGTTAGCCACTGACTCCATCCAAAGATAAGATACCCTACCAAATAAAAGAAGTATACTACAGACAGTAGAAGTAATACTTTATAGCACTTGCATGTCTTTTTTTTATTATTATTATTTTATTTTGTTTAAGGTATAGTTATTTATCTGGCTCCAAATTGTAGCAATTCCGTAGCTCATGCTCCAGTTTGACATATATTATAGTACTCCCTCCATCCTCGTAGACATTTGCACCCTATGAGACAACATATTTTTTAAGAAAAATGTATTTTATATATGAAGTAGTAACATAAGGGTAAATATGTGTGTATAGACTTGTGAGTGTGCACGTAAATCAATATTTTTTTTAATAGTGTGCAAATTTGTGTGGGACATTCAAATAAGAAATGTGTGCAAATTCCTATGGGACAGATGGAGTATATAGGTCTCTGGGAGTGTATTTTGAAAATGACTCCAAATGAAGATTAGCAAAGAATTATAACGAGTCTTTGAGGTTAAATTTCACCTTTTATAATTTGAAAATTATTTATTTTATATTTCTCTTTTAAATTATACATTTCGCTGCATATTTAATATAATATTTTTTATTCTAGTTGAAAAAATAAAGGGAAAATTTTATAAGGGATGGAGAGTTTATGACCTTTTTTGGATGTTAGACGAAATTGCTCCACACTCAATTTGTTTCTAGAGATCATTTTGGCAGTTCATATGATTGAATATTTATGGGTGAGAGTATTTGGAACTTTCAATATATGAAAGACTATAATACGTAATGCAAATTGTCTCTCAAAAGCTTCCAAAGCTTATAGGCATCTGATTTAAATGATTTCTACATAGTATGAATCTATTAATAGGCCGGATGCTCTTATTTTTCAATGTGAGATACATTAGAAAATTATGTAAATTGATTAATTCCGCGCTTTTTTTATAAATTTAAATTTTTAGATGAGATGAAATTTTTTATAGTATTAAAATTGTTATTGGTGCAAAGAATGTGAAATAAACTCAGATGAGCAAGTACTGCTGATTAACTGAACTTAATACTATCAGTTGAGGAGGTCAGCTGATGGTTAGTCATCTGATGGGGTCAGCCAAGATCATCTGGAAGTATACTGACAGTCATCTGGTATATCAGCGGAGTCAGCTGAGGAGGTCAGCTGATGGAGTCTCCTAAGTGGTCAGGATGATCAGTTAGGATATTCAGGATGAGCTATCAGGATGATGGTCAGGATGGTTGGTCAGGTCAGGATGATGGTCAAGCTGGTTAAGTCAGCTGATGAAGGTCTACTGATGATATCAGCAGAGGAATGTCTACTGATGATATCAACTGAGTACTCAGACTCAGCTGAGGACATATCACATCAGCAGATAAGGAAGGAGCATACTGACCCCGAAGTCAGAAGTTAACTCAGGATCAGTTACGAAGCGGTTTAAACTTCCAAGTTGGACAACGGACAATCAGTTTAACAGAATCAAAACTGAAGATCGTTAGGCTCTGATAGTTACTCATTTTCGGTTGCAACTGTAGCAGTTTTCTTGTTAGGCGGTTACGATCTCTAGCATTAATTAGGATTTTCATTCTTATATATATACGCACATACGTATAGAGATAGAAAAGAATAAGAATCATCGCTTAGAGAGATATCTTAAACACTTGTAATTTGTATCTTCTTCATCAATTAGTGAGAGAGGTGCCCTCATCCGTGGATGTAGATCATTTCTGATCGAACCACGTAAATCTTG
>JAPKLY010000020.1:1625313-1667968 GCA_026898435.1 Prunella vulgaris | reverse complement strand
AAATTAAAATGTAATGAAAGAGTAATGGAAGTGCAGAAGAAGGACCACAAAAAATGGAGGCAATTGGAGCAACATTCTCTCCTATCCCATGAGAATATTTTGGTATTTTGTTTTTCTCTTCAGCTCTTGGCTACAATACACTCAAATTGTGTTAGCCACTGACTCCATCCAAAGATAAGATACCCTACCAAATAAAAGAAGTATACTACAGACAGTAGAAGTAATACTTTATAGCACTTGCATGTCTTTTTTTTTTTTTTTTGTGTTTAAGGTATAGTTATTTATCTGGCTCCAAATTGTAGCAATTCCGTAGCTCATGCTCCAGTTTGACATATATTATAGTACTCCCTCCGTCCTCGTAGACATTTGCACCCTATGGGACAACATATTTTTTAAGAAAAATGTATTTTATATATGAAGTAGTAGTATAAGGGTAAATATGTGTGTATAGACTTGTGAGTGTGCACGTAAATCAATATTTTTTTTAGTAGTGTGCAAATTTGTGTGAGACATTCAAATAAGAAAAATGTGCAAATTCCTGTGGGACAGATGGAGTATATAGGTCTCTGGGAGTGTATTTTGAAAATGACTCCAAATGAAGATTAGCAAAGAATTATAACGAGTCTTTGAGGTTAAATTTCACCTTTTATAATTTGAAAATTATTTATTTTATATTTCTCTTTTAAATTATACATTTCGCTGCATATTTAATATAATATTTTTTATTCTAGTTGAAAAAATAAAGGGAAAATTTTATAAGGGATGGAGAGTTTATGACCTTTTTTGGATGTTAGACGAAATTGCTCCACACTCAATTTGTTTCTAGAGATCATTTTGGCAGTTCATATGGTTGAATATTTATGGGTGAGAGTATTTGGAACTTTCAATATATGAAAGACTATAATACGTAATGCAAATTGTCTCTCAAAAGCTTCCAAAGCTTATAGGCATCTGATTTAAATGATTTCTACATAGTATGAATCTATTAATAGGCCGGATGCTCTTATTTTTCAATGTGAGATACATTAGAAAATTATGTAAATTGATTAATTCCGCGCTTTTTTATAAATTTAAATTTTTAGATGAGATGAATTTTTTTATAGTATTAAAATTGTTATGGGTGCAAAGAAAGTGAAATAAACTCAGATGAGCAAGTACTGCTGATTAACTGAACTTAATACTATCAGCTGAGGAGGTCAGCTGATGGTTAGTCATCTAATGGGGTCAGCCAAGATCATCTGGAAGTATACTGAAAGTCATCTGGTATATCAGCGGAGTCAGCTGAGGAGGTCAGCTGATGGAGTCTCCTAAGTGGTCAGGATGATCAGTTAGGATATTCAGGATGATGGTCAGGATGGTTGGTCAGGTCAGGATGATGGTCAGGCTGGTTAAGTCAGCTGATGAAGGTCTACTGATGATATCAGCAGAGGAATGTCTACTGATGATATCAGCTGAGTACTCAGACTCAGCTGAGGACATATCACATCAGCAGATAAGGAAGGAGCATACTGACCCCGAAGTCAGAAGTTAACTCAGGATCAGTTACGAAGCGGTTTAAACTTCCAAGTTGGACAACGGGCAATCAGTTTAACAGAATCAAAACTGAAGATCGTTGGGCTCTGACAGTTACTCATTTTCGGTTGCAACTGTAGCAGTTTTCTTGTTAGGCGGTTACGATCTCTAGCATTAATTAGGATTTTCATTCTTATATATATACGCACATACGTATAGAGATAGAAAAGAATAAGAATCATCGCTTAGAGAGATATCTTAAACACTTGTAATTTGTATCTTCTTCATCAATTAGTGAGAGAGGTGCCCTCATCCGTGGATGTAGATCATTTCTGATCGAACCACGTAAATCTTGGTGTTCTTCAATTTCTTTATTCCAATTGATTTCAAACAATCATTGTTGACTCAACAATTGGCGCCGTCTGTGGGAAAAGAAGATTGTTGGTGAAATCAACTGCTATGGCTTCTACGAAGATGGAGTTTGAGAAATTCACAGGAGCGAATGATTTTGGTTTGTGGAAGGTGAAGATGAAAGCTCTCCTCATACACCATGGATTATCAAATGCTCTGAAACCAGCGAATCAGTTGCCTTCCTCATCCTCAACAGAACCTGCAAAGAAGCAGGAGATTCTGGACAAGGCTCATAGCACAATTATTTTGTGCTTGGGAGACAAACCTCTAAGGGAGGTGTATAAGGAGAAGACTGCCATTGATGTGTGGAATAAGCTGGAACAGGTGTATCAAACGAAGTCGGTTACCAATAAGTTGTTCATGAAGCAGAGGCTTCATTCCTTTAAGATGATTGAGGATAGTGATCTAGTTGAACAACTTGAAGAATTCAATAAAGCAGTGGATGATTTGGAGAATCTTGAAGTCAAGATTGAAGATGAGGATAAAGTCCTGATGTTGCTGAATTCTCTACCAAAATCCTTGGAGAATTTCAAGGATGCTCTGTTATTTGGAAGACAAGAGAAGATGTCACCTGAAGATATTCAGAATGCATTGAAAACTAAGGCGCTTCAAATGCAATCTGAAAGGAAGAACACAAATCAAGGTGAAGGGCTGAATATCAAATTCAAGAAAGGAAAGAAAGAGTTCCAAGGAAAGAAGAAGAGGAATGGTAAAGGCCCTGAACCTGGAAAATTTGTGGAAAAGAGAAAATGTTTCTCATGTCAGAAGGTGGGATATCTCAAGAAGAATTGTCCTGACAAATCCTGGAAGCAAGAAGAGGATCAGAAGGCTGATGTCACAATTGCTACTCAGGAAGGATATGATAGTGCTGAGGTCTTGGCTGTTACTGATGTCAGCTGAGTGAAGATTGAGTGTTGGATTCTGGGTGCTCATTTCATATGTGTCCCAATGAAAATTTATTCAGGGATCTCAAGAAATTTGATGGTGGATCAGTTCTCTTGGGGAATGATCAGATGTGCAAGGTCAGAGGCTCTGGCTCAATAAAGTTGAGGTTGCATACTTGCATGATGGTGCTGAGAGGATACTACAAGATGTCAGGTTTGTACCTGAGCTGAAGAGAAATCTTATTTCTCTGGGATACTTTTTATTTAAAACTATTTTCAGATTGTAGAAGGAAAAAATATTTTTATATATTTATAGAGTTCAATATCATATTCACAAAATACTTGAAAAAACACCCAAAAATTTTAAGAATAATTGTTCAAAATCATACCAAATTCTAAAAATCTCATTGCTTGAGGTTTGAATTTCTAAAATTTATGCATGCAAACTAGTATAACAAACTTTTACTTATTTCGGCGAGACACATTATCATTTGCTGATCGAAAATTAAAAAAAAATGTATCGAGTTGAAATTTCTTGAAAATCGTGTTTTTAATTATAATTATAAAATTGAAAATTAAGAAAAAATAATGTATTTTTATAGAATTAACCCTTTTAAATAAATAAAACAAAAAAATTAGACCCAAACAAAGAAAAACCAATTTCTAACATATACACGAAAGAAGATGCTTTTTATATTTAAATTTTATTTCTCTTTCTCTCTCAATTTCTGGTTCATGATAATGGTGCAGCAGTACAAAGATACAATCTCAAATTGCAGAAAGGACCACCTCAATTTCATTGGTATGGTTGCTTTCAAGTGATAGTTACTTCCCCTTTTTGAATTTCAGGCTTAAATATTTATGTTAACATGCAACTTACTTATTTTTTCTCTTTCAAGCATTGCACACTTATCCAATGGTCAATTTCAGGAGCTGCCCGACTAAGGTTAGTAAGGGTGAAAAATGAGAATGAGTGGGAATTTATTCTTATTAATAGTGTTTGAGTAAATTTTTTATGCACCAGACGCAACGTGTAATTCAAGTGTATTTTTAAAATATTATTTTATTTATTATTGAAAAGTCACTCATATTATTAATGAAAAGTCACACCATTAGAATAACTTTTAAGTAATAGTATGTGTGATTTTTCAATAGTATTTTGTGTAATTTTTTAAAAATACGCTTGAGTTGCACGATGCACCTGATGTGCATACAAGACTAAGGCATAGTGTTTGGTATTATATTATTACACTTGAATGCTATATAAAATAGGAAAAATAAAAAAATAATCACTAATTTCATATTGATTAACTCCTTAATAATATCTATTATCATTCTCATCTTAAATTTGTATAATTCAAAACAAAAATATTCTTTAAAAATCTGCACTCCCAAATTTTCATTTCACAATTTACATCCTGTCCATTCTACCAATTTCACCTATTAAAATATACTCTCTCCATTCCACTATAAGTTGCTCATTTTGTCATTTTCGTCTGTCCCACTATATGTTGTTCATTTTTCTTTTTATCTTTCTAGAAAACTACTATTCAATTTTTTATTATGACTTTCAATACTTTTTACACTATTTTCATTACTTTTTCATTTTTTCTTATCACACCACTTGTATTATATTAATATTTTTATACACTTCTTAATACTCGTGCCCAAAATATATGAGCGACTTATAAAGGACGGAGGGAGTATATATATATATAATAAAACACCATGAGGAATCGAATTAATATTTCATGTAATCACGTCATATATTTTCCAATTTTATATCATAATCAAAAAAATTTAATACTCCTTTTCTCCTATAACATTTTTTTACACTCCCATGAAAATGTTTCCACAGTATTACGCATGTGAAACAAAAACGATACTGAAATCCGATTATTTGAGTGTTTTTAAAGCAATAGATGAATAAAGTTGTATATATATTATTATAAATTATTTTGCAGATATTATTAAATAAAAATAACATAATCACATGGGATTCAGGATTTGCATTAAGAGCAGAATGTGCCGTTGAAGCAAGCTAGCTTTTCAGAACTTGTTTCTTTACTCAAAAGTATACTTTCGAATCAACATTAATTTAATTTAATACATATGAAAATAATTCAAATTTCAAGAATTTTGTAGCACAAAAACAGCAAAAACATATACTAATATATTTCATTTTCAGAAAATCAATTACATTAATAATTTAGTCGTGCAGTCTCTCTACACGTGTTAAAAAAACTACACCGTTTGCCCTACCTCTAAGCTAATTTTTACCTAATATACATACAAATTCCTTCATCGGCATTTCATCAAACACCAGATGAGCAACCTCTAACGCTTTTCTGGACGGCGATTTCGTCTTCGTTTTCCAGCAGAGATAAACATGGGCTGGTGGAGGAGTAAGTACTGGAGGAGGAGAAGGACAGGGGAGAGGTGAAAGAATAGTGAGTGGTGGCCGATGAGGACGAGCAATGTTCATCAATGGCGGACGTGGAACAATCGTCGGAATTAGAAGCGCAAGCTAAAGCCAGATTGATGAGCAAATCGACAAAAGCCCCAACGATGTAGCCGTGGTTGCTTTTACTATTGACTCTGAGATAACACATCAACAGCTCCTCCAAACAATCCCAATCTTTCAAGGCTTGAGCCTCCACCATTTCCTCCATCGACGCTCTGAAATCCATGAACGGATCGTCGGAATCCATGGCCATGATGTTCACGCTTCCCTTGTACGGAAACGCGTGCGATTTCGCTTCTTCCAGAATCGAACTCGTTTCCCCGGGCTCGAAGAACAGCCTCTCCGACCTCATCCCCCGAATCACTGCCGATTCGTCGTTCTCCGACGCGGCGGAGGTGGTTCCCTGCCGTTCGATCGAATCCCCGATGCTGAAAAATGAATCGGGGGCTTCCGCTATGTATGCGGAGTTCATGGTTTTGTAGATATTGGCGTTGGAGTTGGCCCTGAAGGAGAGGGTTCTGGGGTTGTTGACGCAGGCGGGCCACGGCCATGGGGCGGAGGTGGTGGGGTTGGCGGTTTCGGTGGCTTTGAACAGAAATGGAAATTTCATTTTTCTTTGGAAATTGGAAATCAGAAGAAATTGAAGTTTTGGCGTAAATAAATGTTGGAGAGAAGAGAAGTAGCATTAAAAAGGGGGGGAGGGGGGTTGGTTCGATCAATTGAAGATTTTAAAGGTGTGGTGACCGCTGAGGAGACTAGTAGGGTCTACTATTTAAATATATATATACTACCTCCGTCCCGGAACTCGCGAACCAATGAAAAATAAATATGTGAGTGTAAAGTTAAATAATAAAATAAGAAAAAATGTATTTTATTGACTTTTATGAGAGAAAAAAATTTCCTTTTTTGGTGTGTGAAAGAAGAGTTGGGACGTCCAAATAAAGAAAGTGTGAAAGTAGTTTTGGGACGGAGGGAGTATATATTAATGTTGTGGTGATCTCAGATTTAATTTTTTTTTTTTTTTTATAGAGTCTTGATGTATACTCGGTATTAAATTTTTTATGGTTTGATATGGATAAGGGAGGGAAAAAATAGTATTCGAAAATATATGGAATGGTAAATGATTTTGATATTTTTGATTAAATAATAATTTAATTATTTTTTTAAGAGCTGGTATTTTATAATATAATTTTTTTTATTCATATTGATGATTTAGATAGTAAAGATATATATATTATTTTTTATATTTTTGAATAAAGATATGATTCATTCATTTATGTTATATTATGAGTAAATTCAATTTCATGTTAAGTATTATTATAAATCGTGTGCATATGATCATGTGTTATATAAATATTAGTTAAAATTTAAATTTAGAGGGATGACGAAGAAATATGAGAAATTTTTATTTTTAATGGTGAAAAATATTTAAAATATCAAATAACATGTGAAAAATGTATTATAATTTATACGTTGATTTTTACGAGTATGGATTTAGCCATGAATATATTTATTGTACTTTAATATAAGTTTATGTCAATAAATAATATGAAGTCAATCTTATGAAAATTATTAAGTCATGAACACACATTTGATTCATTAGCCCCACGAATAAATAATCTTCATGAACAAATTGTTTTTCTCCAACCAAGTTAAATTATCATAGAAATTAATAATTATGTAATGATAAGTTTCATCAGTGTTAAAACAAATTGTTAAAAGGATGTAAAATCCCATGAGAGTGATATTCAAAATCAAATATTCACTCCAAGTATGAATTAACTTATTTACTCTGATGACGTGAAGTATGAATTAATTTATAATTGTTGGAAAAGAATAAACTAAATCAAAGATCATCCTTTTCTGTGAGAGTGAAGCAGAATGCATGTGAATTTACTTGAAGAATACAATAAACATATATGATCTCTAAATTTGTTCGATGTCTTCTGGAGGGATGTAGGGCCCAAATTTTTCTTAATACAATGCAGTTAAAATTAACAAATTTAGCCAAGCATTATAAATTATTAGCAATAAGTTCATCCCTGCACATCTCTCTCTCTCTCTCTCATTTATATTAAATTTCTTTTCTCTAGAGCTTAAGAGTATTAATTTTAAATTGGGATTAAAGTTTTTTTGTCTTATAACTTGTCAAAAGTTTGAATTTGGTCTACATGGATTACATATTTTAATTTTGGTCCTATAAATTTGAAAATATTTTGATATTGATCTTTTTACAAACTTACGAGACCAAAATCAAATTTAATTATGGTCCTATAAATTTGTAAAAGGACCAAAATTAAAATATTTTCAAACTTATGGGACTAAATTCGAAATGAAACAAAATTATAGGGATTATACATCTTTAATCCCTTTTTAACTTGCTACAAAATTTTTAATAGTATAATTCTCTACTTGTACTTTACTTTTTGTATTTTAGTAATCTATTGTAGTTTAGTGATAATTCGCTTCAGTTGTCTCTATTTTCCAACTAACTTAAATAACTTAAAAGACTAAGGTTTTTAGGTGCTTTTGTGTTGCATATTTCATATTTCTACTTCCTATAAATATTGAACAAGTATCATGTGAGATTGTCTCACTTTTAATAAAAAATATTAAAAATATAAATATGCAAAATGCATTATTTTAAAAAGACAAAAATATGATAAAGTGACACCCTTTGTATAAATAAATTGACAAAATTTAAAAATAGTATAATTCATATTAAGAAGATAAAATTTCAATAAAAAAATCAATTTCTTTTTTATGTTTCAACCATAAATTTTGCATTAATGAAAAGTCAGCTACATGAAAATCACAGACGGCCAAAGAGTGGAATTTGATATCAAAGAATGTGGGATTTCCCGTGTCCCGCCAATCAATAATACTCCTTCCGTCTCAAAACTACTTTCACACTTTTTTTATTTGGACGTCCCAACTCTTCTTTCACACACCTAAAAAAAAAAAATTTATACTAACAAAAATTAATAAAATATATTTTTTCTTATTTTATTATTTAACTTTACACCCACGTACCTTCTTTTTCGATTGGAGGAAGTATAAAAGTTGGCAAAGTCGCATCTCAGTATAGGTCGATTGCTTAAACAAATAGGGCAAAATTTCTGGAATTGAAAGCGCTGAAGAATAAATGCGACTCCTGCTTTGGTTTGAATGAGAGATGCATAAGGAAATAGGTAGCAGATTTATTAAAGAGGGGGCCGTTGGGATTTTTATTTCATATGTACATTTTCACAGGCTTTTGTATTAAATGAGAAATCAATAAGTGTATGCATTTTCCTTTTCACAGGGGGGTTTTGCTATTTCATCCCTCCATTACTATCAACGTAATAATTTGATAATAAATTTATGGGGTATTTGCATATTAATTATAAAAAGTGGCTATATTTACAAATTAATTTATAATATTTGCACGAAAATATAATTTTTTTTTACAAAGAAATACTACCTCCGTCCCGCAAATTTTCCTGGGCACAGGTTTTAAGAAAAAGTGTAATGAATAGAATGTGTATGGTGGAGATTGTGAGGTAAAGATTTTAATGGTGGAGATTTAAAGGAATATTTTCATTTTGGGAGTATGCAAACTTTTGTGGGACAAACTAAAAAGGAAATTATGCAAACTTTTGTGGGACGGAGGTAGTATATTTTTTTTTGCACAGAAACAATTTGTAATTAATATTAATTTTGTAAACGATTTTATAATTTTCTATATTAATCAATATATCGGCCAAATCTGTTAATCAAATAAGTCTTAGTGCTTGTTATGAAACTCTACAAAATATATGTTAGAATAGTTTTTTTTTTTTTTGAAAACTGTGAGAAATAACTTAAAAAAGGTTGATTTACATATTAGTTCAAAAAAATTTACTATATTTACAAATTGATTCAAAATATTTGCACAGAAACACATTTTTTTTCTGCACAGGACCAATTTGTAATTAATGTCAATTTTGTGAACCATTTTGTAATTTTCCCTAAAAAAAAAAGCTACCTCCCTCCCCCTCCTCCCTTAATTGTTTGCACACTTTCATCTGTTCCACAATTGTTTTCCCACCCTATAAATAAAAATTAATACTTTAACTTTATTCTCACAGTATTCACATATTTACACAAAATGTCACTACTTTTCACTCAATCCAATTAATTTATTATTTTAATAATATAATTTTACATATCATTCTACTTTATTTAAAAATTGTGCACTCTCAAAGGTGTTCACCTTTGGAATAGTGGGAATATTCTAAAAATTATTTTTAATATTTCAAAACAGATACTTAATCTTATATGCACAAATTGCATTTCGCAACTCAAATATATTTTTAAAAGTTCTAATTACTAAAAGTCACTCTTTGTATTGTTAAAAGTTGCACCTATTTATAACAAGTAACTTGTGATTAATAATGGAAATATTTTTAATAACAACATTAATAACTTTTAGAATTTCACACACTTTAAGTACACAGGACACTCTCATCTAATAAATCAAAAACAAAAAAAATTATGAATCCATCTCTAATTATTTGACCAGCTGGTTTGGATAACGGACAAACTTATAAACAATTGTCCACTAAATTATTATTTTATTTAAAAAAATATCCACCTCTTGAAATAAAAATAATTTCAAAACAGAAATTGCACTTATTAAATGTAGCAAAGTGTGTTATAATCCACCAGTCCATAAAAATTGGGACATATAATGTCAGGTATTGCACAAAAAACCATGTTGTAAGGAAAGTCCAATATTGGAATTTTGATCAAAATGGGTAGGCCGTAAATAGATGAAGATAAAAAAACATTTACATTTCACAGCAAAAACATGAGATGAAAATAGAAAACAAAAGGATGTGTTGGTACACAATCATGTGAAAGTATTGATGAATGGGTAAGCCTATATCACGTGGCCACCACATGCAGCTAAAATTAGGACCTAAAGATAAAAATTAAATCAAACCCATTTCTGGAGAGATTCCATATGTGCTTTTAGATTTGGACGTATTTACTATCAACCCACACATTCCGGGTTTTTTTTTTTTTTTGTCTTAAAATACCAATTATATTTTCTAGATCATGGTTATACATATACGGGTGGATGTTAAAGGGTAGGGTCCATTTACCCCCCAGATATACATCATCTGCACCACTTGATAGATACTAGATTGTTGTCTTCGTTCTTACCTTAAAAACAAGGGGCCATCCAACACGAGCCTTGCCCAGGATGGTCCTTTTCCAGCCCTCCACATTTGCAACTGCCATGTGAGGACGATTACGAGTTAAATACAATAATAGCCTTGAATATGATCAACATTGACATTTTGATATATCTAATCCATAAATTAACAGACCTTCATTTGATCATCGAGATAATCAGTGTTTACGTACATTGAGGGATATCAAATTATCAAGAGTGAGCAACAATATAAAGATCTGTACATTTGGGATTGCCCACAAAATAGGCAACTGGATATTAAAATTACTTCAAACTCTGCTCCAGGGCTGAGTTTGTTCAACCATCCTTCGCCTCTAGAGTATTTCAGGACCCCATTTTTCAAGACGAAATAGCTGCAAAGAATATTATACTCTCTACTCTGACAAAAAAAGAACTTTCATAAATGAAAAATACAGAATCATAAGATAAAAACCATTAGGCTCCTCAAAACAATTATTCATGAAATCAGAGTACTAAAAAAAAAAAAAAAATTAAACCCCACCTGTCAGGTGTACCACTATCCAGCTCATAATGTTGGTGTAAAAAAATTTAAGCAGTCCAAAAAAGGAGTAATTCAACAGACACTGTTCCCAGCTCTTCTCAGAACCCTACATGAGTACTCTTTCTGCCAAGGCAGGTCTTCCCAGAATCCCATGTGGAATGAATCACTGGTCTGAAATCAAATTGGACCTCAAGACGAACTACCATGCATATTGGAGAATGCATATAATAAATCCAGTTTCGGGACCCTCATAAGTAATCCAAAGTTCACCATCCAATCAAAGACATAAATTGTGATTCATACATTCCACAGTTCAACAACTGAAATGTTGAGAAATTTTCAAACTGCAACTACAGAACCACAAATATACAGAATGAAATTCTGCATGCACAAGACTTGGGAATTACAATCAGAAAGCACTACTAATAAACTGCTCCAATCAAAGCTTCTGATTATAGAACTAATTACATTATTAAAACATCTTCAAAGATAATAAAGGCCAGCAATCAAATTACTAAGGCAACAACATGAAATATATAGGTGATACAGATATTACTATGTGGATAAGTTCTTTCTTCACATGGCAGAATCAGAGCAATTTCTGGTTAAATTCCCAGATGAATGAATAAGACTGGTCACAGATTACTTCTTCTCATCCAACAGTCGTGCTGTAAAGATAATAATGCACCAGTAATATTGTACTATAAATTAATTGAACTTGCTTTTGAATCAACTGAAACTTTAGTACATGATGTTACTTACATGACACTGCATGAACTTCATCAACACTTGTCCTCAAGTAGTCAAATCTGGACCATATATTGTTTACAATCACTTCTGAATCTCGGATGTACTCCCTCTGTCCCGCAGGAATTTGCACACTTTCCTTATTTGAGCGTCCAACACAAATTTGCACACTACTAAAAAAGGAAGCATTGATTTACGTGCACACTCACAAACCTTTACACATATTTACCCATATACCACTACTTTATATATAAAACTATTTTTTCTTAAAAAATGTGCCGTCCCGTAGGGTGCAAATTCCTACGGGACGGAGGGAGTACTATATAACCCAGAGAAAAACAAACTCAAGGTTTTAATTGAAGTGCAATTAAACGTTTCAAACTTTCTTTTCACTAACATAAACCTTGAAAGATATTGATTTATTAGATGAGTAACAATCTAAATATTTAAACAGCAGCTTCATAACTAAATTTTATAGCTTCAAGGCCCTCGAATGTGTGGGGACTGGGGAGTGACGGGGCAACAGTTAGCAGTAAGTGTGCATCGGCGTAACATTCAATTCAACAGTCAAGGTTATAATGATACTCTAGCATATATTTAAAATCAACATTAAACATGTGTAAACTAAGATATGAGCTTTTCAAGCTTTCAAAGTTGAATCAACTTTGATAAATTTCAACGGCAAACTACACAATCTTCACCTGCATTGATCTTAAACTTATGAGTGTGGAAAAAAAAAAATCATCCAGTGCAAATAGGGAACTCTCATCAGCCTGATAGTATCCATATCACACTATTAAAAGACCATATAAGGCCATTTTTTCTCATCATCCAGGAAATAGAACCATCATCAATTCTATAAGTCTATAGTTTAGTGTGTCAACAAAGTAAAGAGAAATTAACCCAACATTGAAGAGATTTGAGCTACTTTAGACATATCCATAAACTATCCAAACCTATAGTTAACCAAACAGAAAAAAAAAATATGAAAGAAAAAGCAAGCCACATAAAGTTTATCTCTCCACTCCATCCCATTAGGGGAGCAACAACAAATAACAAATACTATAGGAACTCAGATGTGGGTCTAAGCATTCCATTTTTCTGAGGAACCTTCTATAAAAAAGTGTCAATGTTTAATAGTAGTCATTTATTTATTTTTATCAATAAGCAATAGCCTTTAAAGATATTAAAAAAGAAGAACTAGGACAATGAGCATGGTGTGATCAAAGTATTACCATACCAGCGTAAAGGAAAAGATTATATTTGGCACACAAAGCTGTCTAACCTAATTGCACAACCTCTTCTCCATTATGAAGAGATCAAGGTAAGATAGATCAGTCCCTTGCTACTTGATTGTTTGGTTTCCCCTTCTGAATTGGAATTGGTCTAGTCACTTGCAAATCATTAACAGCCTGATATCTATGATTATGCACAACCTTGTAAAACAATCCATTTACTGATCATGCATAAGGATTTCCAGATGATGATTTTGATGGTCAAACTGGGTTTAGAGACCTGATTTAACATCAAATAAGTAACAACCTGTTTCCTGAGACTTTGAATTAATTTGCAAAAATGTCACACTTAAGTGCCTTACCGTGCCCATCAGCCTCATACCATCTTATTTTTAAGGATTTCATCGCATGATCAACTTTCACTACTAGGAGAGAACTTCAAAAAAACCTTGCAACTACCTTAGTTTCCAATTCCACTCAACCACAGGGATCCTAAGAGAGAATTTAAAACCTTCATGATTCCCAACTCTAAAGATTTTCCATACCCTTGGAGAATTTCACACATGCACCTACATAACCCTTAGGACCAAAATACACCCTATGATCAGCTTCAGCGTGACTTGCACATATAATATCTTGAACATTGTACACAAAATGTAAAATAATTATAAAAGTTTAAAACACCAAGGCTTCAGCGTTTAAACTTCCTTAGGGCCATTTTAGTGCCCAGTCCTTCAGAATGACCTTTTAAATGATCATTCTCACGCTTGGTTATTACGAATATTTCCACCTAATGTGAATATGACAATCATGACAGGAAAAAAACAACGAGGCACTTTCTCAATTGCCATCCAGACCAGCCCCCAGAAACTATTCCAACTCCTATAAAAAAATTTAAGATGAATATTTGGAGATCACAACTAAAAGTAAAAGAAAAAATGACTAATCCAAATTAGACTGGTTTTACTATTATCTGAGAAAACAAACGATTTCAAAGAACAGCTTCAGTGCATCTTTTTTAGAAAAGCAAATTAAAAACTAAGTATCTCTAACCCATAGAGAACCCCAGCATACTTGTCTGGCAGACCTTCCTCATCATTACTGAAGTAGAATTCTCTTATCTTCTCGAACGCATGCCATGTTAGAAGGCTATCAGACCCTGCTTGGTGGCACTTCCCAACAGCACGGTCCACGCCCAGAGACTGTGCTACCCTATCCAATCCACCATGAAGTCCTCGACAGAATTTCATCAAATGTTTGACATCATAAACCCGATTCCCAAATATGACCCTCAGCAAATTTAGAAACTCTGGAAGTGACCCTGGAAGGACTTGGCCGGTGATGGCTTTGATGAGATACCCAAAGTCATACCCACTGTGGAATGTGATATAAGTAACACTGTCGTTGCACAAAAGGCCAGATGACATGAGGAGCTCAGCAAAGCGGGAGGCGGAAACGCCGTGCTGGCGAGTCCACTCGAAGTCGATTCCCTGGTGGCGGAGGAGGTCAATTGAGTTGGAGGCGTGATCATCACGAGAGATGTCAAAATCTCGGAAATTGAACTCCCAGATGAAGCAGCGATCGGGGCAACCGAGGTCGGGGAGATTACCGAAGGCGTCGGAGAGCGTGATCCCCACTTGAATGAGCTTGAGCGCGTCTACGTTGGATTTGAGCGTCTGGTACCGCTGGATGGGGTTAGTGTAGGGCTGGTGGTGGCGAACAACGACGCCGGGGAATTCCGTATCCATTGAAACAAAGGAATAGCGGTCGATTTGTTCGCGAATATTTTCGAACTCGCGGTCCAGGTTGTCGCACCAGACTGAGCGGATTCGGATCACCTTTTTGGAGTTATCGAACTCCAGTCCCGCCGCAGGCCGCGGAGAACGAGGGGGATGGACAGACGACGGTGACCCGTGGTTCAGGTCGTCGGAATCCATGGTGGAGGATCCAGATCGAATGAAGTTTTGTGATAGCAGCAATGATTAAATTTGGGGAAAAACCTAGGGCTGTATCAAAGGACTTTAAACAATTTGTCATAAAGTTAATTTTGCCCCCTTCCACCTTGAACCCTTCCTTGCAGCACTAAACCCCCGTTTAATTAAAGTTATAACAATATTATTTCATTAATATATAGAATTAAATTATTTTATTGGGAATATCAAATAAGTAATATTATATTTGAATTTTTTTACTAAATTTTTTTGTACTCTTGTTTCATGATAAATTAATTATAAATTATTTTATATAAAATCTATTTATATTATTTAAAAATATTATATTGTCCATTTAAAAGTTAAGTGATTATTAAAAGTATAAAATTAATAACATGTAAAATAATTGAATGATAGTTGATTGATGAAAAAAAATAGTTTAATCCTACTTTTGAAAGGTAGAAAAAGTAATGATTAATCTACAATTACACTTAGTCATCCCAATTGTCTAATGTTATAGTAATGGTTGCATTTTACATTGTGGTTTTAACATTTCGTGTTCTTTCTCTTCTTATTTGATAGATTTTGGCATGTTCTTTTTCTTGTTATTCATATATTTTGGCAAAGTATATACGAACCAGTTTTACCTTGAAGTTTAGTATCATTCTTTGTAAAATTGTTAATAATAAAAATTACATGAATTTAAAAATATTTATTTAATAAAATACTATATTTCTAAAATACTATAAAATAAAATAATTAATATTACCTCAGTTCCTACTTTTTTTTTTCACATTTTCTATTTTGTGATTTCCCAATTCTTTTATTTTAATTTAAAAAATAATAATTTATACTTATAAAAATTAATAAAATAAATTTTTATATTTTATTAATTAATTTTACACACATGCTCTACTTTTTCCTTAATCCTTCCAAAAAAAAAACTGACCTCCGAGATGGAGGGAGTAACATCGTAAAGTCGCATGTTGAAACTGATCAACATAAATTCCTCCTTTTTCCTCATAAAGTCACTTGGTATTTATTTTGGATTCATGAACATTTGTATGTACTCTTCTCATTTACTTTGGTAATGATTCATTAACCTAAATTCAATGTACGTCCCCCCTTTACAACATTACGGTGTATATATATATATATATAAAGAACTAGCACGTGATGTTTACAAGTAAATCAAATCCACATTACCTAAGAAAGAAAAAATATGGATTAACAATCAATCCTTGAAAAAAAAAAATCAAAATCAAATGAACGGCTCTTAAACCTCCAAATCCAGAAACGGGAAAAATTCAACAGCTTAAAGGATATTACTACTACTTCCCTCTTGCAAAAATTTGCAGTATTTATAGGAACACAATTTTTGAGAAAAATATAATAAGTAAAATATTTAGGATAAAAATTTTGTGGTAGAAATTTTAAAAGTTAAGATTTAAAAAAAATATTTCTATATTGGAAATATTCAAACCTTCCAAACTTTTTCGAGGACAAATGTAGATCTAATCTTGCACGCCATATGCATATGATGATATAGACAGAGTCCAAGATTCCATACAACAGTCACCACAGAGTTACAAACATCATACAAAAATCGAAGTGCGTTGTAACGAGAAATCGACTCCAAAGCTTGAGAAGCTGGGTACAACTTACATTCAAAAGTTCGGTTGAACAAACATGAATCTAGAGAACTCACGATGCCAAGTCACATAAACTACTATGATGATTTTGATACACAATGTAATGATTGCAGTACAAATGAAATCCCATCAACCAAACATTCCAAAGACATAGTACACAAGGAGTACAACAGAAAAAGATATCAGGAATCCAAGAAAGTTGATAGGAGGAAGCTTATATGGGGGCATTCCCACATGCATCTCGACACCAAAATAACTAAAAACGATATAAACTGTAAATGAGCATTTGGTCGGTGAGAAAGACCTTAAAGTTTTACACTAAAAATAGGTTCCTTCGGGAGGTTGGACCAGCTTACGGTTATGGGGAGCTGACATCTCTTTCTTCAGATGTGTAAGTATGTATTCCATTGTGAAATCTCGCTGCCAATTACCTAGAACCCCGAACTTCTTGGGTTCCACCTGTACAGTGAACATTATAAATCATTTCAAATCTGCAGGATCTCATCAATATAAAACTACTGCAGATGTTTTAAGTCCAGTGACGAAAAAGCATATTAAAGAGAGAAATGGAATTTCTACCATGACTTAAACCTCGGGGATAAGTGAAAATAGCAAATTATTGTTTGAGAACATGTGTGCATAACAGGATAGTAGATCATCAGAAAATGACAAATGAGTTATGCATGCATATTCACAATTGGACTTGTAATCAAGGATTGATTGAAAACTGCACTAAATTTGAGTGTACACCACTTACTTTTATTATTCATACTGAAACTCTAAGTTATCTAACTAATTATTGTGTTAACAATGGCAAACATCGTCTAGGAAAGGGATTTTTTTGTTACCTAAAATAAGCTCGATCATGAAAAGATCATATCTAGAAAAGAAAAATGAATAAACTATTCAATGCATTATCCAAACGTACAGGGCAATTTTAACATTAATACACTACTTGAAAGATTGCAAGTCAAACAGGTCACTCCTTATACTCCTATTTAAGGAAAGTGAAATGAAGGAGAGGGGGAGTGGGGGGTAGAGGGGAGCTTCTTTTAATCTGGCTGACTTATCACATATTCCCATACAGCATTGTCATTGTGATTCAAGACTATACATAAAGAAAGGATAAAACATCAGTGTTGTTATTATCATTCACCAACTTAAAATGCTAATAAAGCATTAATGAAATAATTCTATTCATACCACACCAGTCTCTGGGTTTACGCAAGTCATGTTAACCCGAGAATGAAAACGAACACTGGGAGGCTTCTCTGGATAATCTTTGTCACAAAATAGCTTCAACTGATATATACGGCCTTCATGTACAGACTGACAGGAGGAAAAAGAGCGGTGGACTTGTGTTATTAATAATACATTTAAGAAAAATATTCAATAAAAACTTAAAGAAGTGCTAACAATCCCAACAAGAATACAGGCGCTAGACAATCTAAATAATGAGATGCTATGGAAACATAAACATTGTCACCAAATAGCCATCAACAACAGGCATGCATAATGCATAGGTTGATTAGGTTCTGAAATAACATATCCATAGCACGAAAAAAGGAGGTACCATCTAATAAAATTGATAAGAATGAGAATCTATTGAATACATATTTTTAACATAATATGCAGCAGTCTTACTATACGAAGGCCATCTCATTCCATCACTCTATTTTAATGCAGCTTTTGCACCAAACTTAAACCTCTGCCCATTTAGAATTTCGTCTAAATGAATTCTCAAAGTACTTCTTGTTGTTTTACTCGCAATGCATTCATCAAGGATAGATTATTAATTCTGATCAACAAATAAACAAAGATAGACATTCTATATTTATCTTTTAGTGTTGAAAACAGTTATATATTTAAATTTAAATAATTAAATGTTAAAATAGTAAATGAATAGAATACACAAACCAATCTGAATTATGAGAAATAATGTATATTCGCATAATTAATATAATAGTAAATATTGAAACATATAAAATTTAGCTAAAATATTCAATTTAAAACTATTTCTCAACATATAGAATATGGTTTATGGAATCGGAAAAGGAGGGCAAGCACATGAAAAGTGACGGTTCTCCAATTGTCAGCACTGTGCAAAGCACCAAAATGACATCAGCATCAGTGGAGTCACTGGAGCAAAAGAAAAAAAAATTTACTGCAGACATTGCACTAAAATATTATGGCATAGACTACCAGCTTCATGGATAACTATAACAGAACTAGTTGCCACATAAAACAGGTTTTTGATGACATACTACATCAATGATCCTTACACATCCAATGAAATAGAGTGAGTGATTATAACAGGCGGAGGATGGACTCAAAAAATTACCACCAAATCAAACAAGAATTTTGGAATCCAAATGATCAAAATGGAGGAATGCCCTATAATATTTTGTTACTACATAAAACCTGATCATATAAACAAATGGGTAACTTACATTGTGTGGACCTAAAATGGTGCCAGTCCAAGACCGCATGTAAATATCATCTCCATCATCCATTCCATAACTGACAGTACCGTCCCCAATTCCTTTCTCTCCACGTTCAAGTTCCTCCAGCAACCTGAAATTTCTAGGGACTGCAACAAAACCACAACACTTGAGACACTAATTGTGACATCAAGTAGCTCAGCATCCCATAGATGAATAGCACGCAGATTATGCACTTCAAATTTCATTGGTTTATGCTATTGTTTAGCCTAATCAATGCAACCAAAACCATGAAAACCTAATCAATTTATTCAAACAATATCAAGAACAAACGTAAATATTGAACAATGTAGCAGCTAGTAAATGTGAAGCGGCGTACAAAAATTCTGTGCAACATTAATGGCAAAATACTAACCATCACAACATCAATCTATGAAAGAGCTTGAGTTCATTCTTTTTGTCCAATTCAACCATTAACAATACAAAAAAACAGTTGAACTGAAGAGCAAAATCACCAAGAAACATCACATAATAAGGCTACAAAATAAGAATCATCGCATCACCATTCGCCCAACACAAGAAAATAATCATAGTGCGCGATTCAAACACTGAGAGGCATCTTTTTACCAAGAGTACACCAAGAACACCACAGTGCCGTTCAATCAATACTATTCAATAACCCAAATTGAACAATTCAGATTAAAAAGCACTGTAAGAAATACCCACACACATCTATGGCAATCAAACTCACCACGAACAACTCTTCATGCAGATCCGACATAAGAACAATCAAATTTCCGAAAAACAAACACTAAGCCCCAACAAATTTAAACGACTCATTTCCAGAACCAAGAAAATTGTGAAAATGAATAAGAATCAAAGAACAGGAAACAATATCTTAGAAATCAAAACAAAAAATATTTTCCAGAGGTAAAGGTAGCTACCCACGACACTGGATCCTCCCGAGCCAAGAGTCATGGTGTTAAGTTGGGTTGAACAAAGAACGATTTGATCGAAGATAGAGGGAGATATTCGGAGGGCCGAGTCAAGATCGTATGCGTAAAGGGAGCTCGGGGGGTGAGGAGGCGTTATAAAGAGTGGGGAGGAGAGAGAGAGGAATAAAGTGGAGTCCGAATAATAAAATAATTGAGGTCCTAAAATTGTTTTTAATATTTAATATTTTTCATTGGGGAAACCTTGATTATTAAAGTAAGGGCCTATGGATTTGAACAAGTTTTTAAAACAAAACCATTTAGAATGGGCTAGCAACTGATAGCCTTCCATCACTAATCTACTTTCACACTTTTTTTTATTTAAATATTTTAATTTTATTTTTATATATTTAAAAAAATATATAATCACAAAAATTAATAAAATATAAATTTTTTATTTTATTATTTAATTTTATATTCACATACTCATTTTTTTTTATTCACGTACCCAAGACAATTATAAAAATAATTCTAAAACGGAAGGAGTATTATTTTTTATATTGATTTAACAATATAATTATTTAAACACAAATTTGATAAGTATGCTATTGGTTTCAATGGTAAAGTGAAAGTACATTGAAATAGAGTGAGTAAAATGTATATGGTGCACTTTTTTAATAATTAAATTTATTTATATTGAAAAGTGTTAATTAATTATATTAAAAAGTGTAGCTCATCACATTGAAAATTTATACTAAAAGTTAATAATATTATTATATTTTTAATGTATTCAACCAATATTTTTCAGTGTAACTAACTTATATTTTTTTAGTGTAAATAATCTTAACTATTAAGTGAGTATATTGTGCATCAATGATATATAAAGCCTTAGCTTTGAAAATAGTGTTGCCTATTTTTGAATTAAATAATTGTTTAAGAGTTTAAAATCAAATGACATGTGAAATAATTAAATAACGACTGAATGATGATTTCTAAAATATAAAAATAAATTGATTATACTTTTAGGGAATACCAATTATACTTGGTCATTCCAATTTTCTAATAATATCTAATATAATGTTTGCATTTTGCCTTCATGTTCTTTCTCTTGTTATTCGTTATATTTTGGCAAAGTATATATGAACTAATTTTGCAATAAAACTCCTATTTTTTTTGTATAGATATAAATAATATTAATTATTTTAATTTAAAAAATGTTTATTTAATAATATTATTATTATATATAATAAAAATAAGACTAGATTTTATATAAAAATAATTTATGATAAACTTATCATAAAACTGTTTTAAAATATCAAATATGTGGTCAAGTGTATCAAAATATTTATTAAGTGTATCACAAATTGAGATCGATAAATCTATAGCAATTATAACATAATATCATTAACCTAACTTTTTATGCATGTGAAAATTTCTAATACTCCTGATTAAATACTTAATACTTTAAAACTAGTTTAATAAACTTATTATGGACTATATTTATACAAAATTTTGCCAAAAAATAATTAATAACGTTTAAAATTGTACGTTGAAATTAATCCAGGAGATTACTCTTTTTTCCTGGATATTTATTTTGGATTAATGAACATTTGTACCTGTACTCTTCTCATTTACTTCGTTTCATGATTCATTAACCTAAAATCACATTAAAAAAAAAAACTACCACGACAAGTAAATCAAATTCACATTACTGGAGAAAGAAAAAATGTGGATGAATAAACCTGCAATTCATTCAATCATTGTATTTATAAAAAATAAAAAATGAATGGGCTCTTAAACCTCCAAATACAAAACCTGGAGAAAACGCCACAGAAGAAGGATACAGAAACCAATGATGATACTACTCATCAATCATCTGAATACTGAACAAAATCTTGGTGCGCCATATACATATATGATGATATAAACAGAGTCCCAAGATTTCATACAAAAGTCACCATAGAGTTTGCAAACATCATAAAGGAATCGATCGAACTGCATTGTAATGGCAGATCGACTCCAAACCTTGAGAAGCTTGGTATAATTTCCATACCAAAGTTCGCTTGAACAAACATGAATCTAGATACTCATGATACGAACTCCCTAAACTATTATGATGATTTTGATACATTTAGTAATGATTGTCATACAAATGAAACCCCATCAACCAAACATCCCAAAGACACAGTGCACAAGGAGTACAGCAGAAAAAGATATCAGGAATCCAAGAAAATCGATAGGAGGAAGCTTATGTGGTGGCATTCACACGTACATCCCAAAACCAAAATAACTAAAAGCGATATAAACTGTAAAATGAGCATTTGGTCGATAAGAAAGACCTTAACATTTTACACTAAAAATAGGTTCCTTCAGGAGGTTGGACCAGCTTACGGTTATGGGGAGCTGACATCTCTTTCTTCAGATGTGTTAATATGTATTCCATTGTGAAGTCTCGCTGCCAATTACCTAGAACCCCAAACTTCTTGGGCTCCACCTATACAGTGAATAACATAAATCATGTCAATATAAAACTACTGCAAATGCTTTAGTCCAGTGACGAAAAAGCATAATTAAAAAAACAAGAGAGAGAGAGAGAAATGGAATTTCTGTCATGACTTGAACCACGGGGATATGCGAAAATAGCAAAATATTGTTTATGAGAACCTGTGTGCTGAACAGGATAGTAGATCATCAGAAAATGGCAAATGATCTATCAAAGAAGTAGGCGGAAATCTTTGTAAAAAGGGCTTAAGCATGTATATTCATACACTCGGATTTGTACTCAGGGATTGATTGAAAAGTGTACATACTTTGAGTGGACACTACTTGCTTTTAATTATTCATACTGAAACTCCAAGTTATCTAAACTAATTATTGTTAACAATGACAAACGTCGTCTAGGAAAGGGATTTTTTTTACCTAAAATAAGCTCGATCATGAAATATCATATCCAGAAAAGAAAAAAGAATAAACTATTCAATGCATTATCCAAATGTACATGACAATTTAGCATATACTCCTATTTAAAGAAAGTGAAAAGAAGAAGGAGAGTAGGCGTAGGGGGGACTTTCTTTTAATTTGGACCAACTTATCACATATTCCCATACAGAATTGTCAATTGTGATTCAAGACTATATACAACAAAAGGAGAAAAAATCAGTGCTATTATTATCATTCACCAACTGAAATGCTAATACAGGTTTAATGAAATAATTCTGTTCATACCACACCAGTCTCTGGGTTAACGCAAGTCATGTTAATCCGAGAATGAAAACGAACACTGGGAGGCTTCTCTGGATAATCTTTGTCACAAAATAGCTTCAACTGATATATACGGCCTTCATGTACAGACTGACAGGAGGAACAAGAGTGGTGGACTTGGGTTATTAATAATACATTTAAGAAAAATAAAACTTAAAGAAGTGCTAACAATTCCAACAATAATACAGACGCTACACAATTTACATTATGAGATGCTACAGAAACATAAACATTGTCACCAAATAGCCATCACCAACAGGCAGGCCATAATGCATAGGTTCTGAAATAACATATCTACAGCACGAAAAAGGAGGTACCAGCTAATAAAATTGGTAAGAATGAGAATCTATCCTCTGCCCATTTAAATTTTTGTCTAGATGAATTCTCAAAGTACTTGTTGCTTTATTCACGATGCATTCATCAAGGATATATTTAGTTTTTAGTGCTGACTACAATCAAATTCTCCCTCCACCCCTCTATACACTTCCCATTTTTTCTATTTTGGTTTGTCCCACTATAAACTCCTCATTTCCTTTTTGGCAACCTATTTTTACTTTTTAATTCACATTCACATTGCTTTTTATTATAATGCCCTGGTTTTTTCTCTTTCTTCATCACATCACTTGTACAATAACTAGTACTTTAACACTTACTTTAATCAGTGTGTCCAAAATATGTGGGAAGTTTATAGAGGACCGAGGGAGTATTTAATTTTAAATAATTAAATGTTTAGATAGTAAATGAAATAGAATACACAAACCAATCAGTATTATGAGAAATAAATTTTAGATCATTTATGTACATTCACATAATTAATATATACACATATAAAATTCAGCTAAAATATTCAATTTAAAACTATTTTTCAAGGTTTATGGAATCGTAAAAAGAGGGAGAGCACGTGAAAAGTGGTGGTTCTCCAATTGTCAGAACTGCTCAAAGCACCAAATGACATCAGCATCAGAGGAGTCACTGGAGACAAAAAAACAAAAACAAAAAAAAAAATCACCGCAGAAATTGCTCTAAAAATATCATGGCATAGCTCCTAACTTCAAGGATAACAATGACAAAACTATTTGCCACATAAAACAGGTTTATGATGACATACAACATCCATGATTCTTACACATCCAATAAACTAGAGTAATTGATTATAACAAGCAGTGGATGAACTCAAAAAAAAATTACCATGTTAATCAAACAAGAATTTCGGAAAATTCTTCTGGTTAAGTGTCATGCAAATGATCAAAATAGAGTAATGTCATATAATACTTTGTTACTACACCAAAGCTGATGATATAAACAAATGGGTAACTCACATTATGTGGACCCAAAATGGTGCCAGTCCAGGACCGCATGTAAATATCGTCTCCATCATCCATACCATAACTTACAGTACCGTCCCCAATTCCTTTCTCTCCACGTTCAAGTTCCTCCAGCAACCTGAAATTTCTAGGGACTGCAACAAAACCACAACACTTGAGATACTAAATTGTGACATCAAGTAGTTCGAAAACCCACCAATAGCAAGCAGATCATGCACTTCAAATTTCATTGGTTTATGCAATTGTTTAGCCTAATAAATGCAACCAAGACCATGAAAATCTAACCAAATAAATAAGCAATTTGCTCAAACAGTATCAAGAACAAATGTAAACGTTGAACAATGCAGCAGCTAGTAAATGTGAAGCGGCATACAAAAACTCTATGCCACATTAATGGCACAATACTCACCAGCACAACATCAATCTATGAAAGAGATTGAGTTCATTTTTTTTGTCCAATTCAACCATTACCAATAAAAAAACAGTTGAACTAAAGAGAAGCATCACCATGAAGCATCACATAATAAGGTAACAAAATGAGAATCATCACATCACCATTCACCCAGCACAAGTAAACAATCATATTGGGAGATTCAAACACTGAGAGGCATCTTTTTACTAAGCGTACACCAAGAGCATCGCAGTGCCATTCAATCAATACTACTCAATAACCCAAATTGAAGAATTCAGATTAAAAAAGCACTGCATACAATACCCATACACATCTATGGCAATCAAACTCACCACGAACAACTCTTCATGCAGATCCGACATAAGAACAATCAAATTTCCGGAAAATAAACACAAACCCCCAAAATTTAAACGACCCAGTTCCCGAACCATGAAAATTTTGAAAATCGAAAAAATCAAAGAACAGGAAACAATAACTTAGAAATCAAAACAAAAGATCTTCTCCAGAGGTAAAGGTAGCTACCCACGACACTGGATCCTCCCGAGCCAAGAGTCATGGTGTTAAGTACGTAAATTGGGTTGAACAAAGAACGATTTGATCGAAGATAGAAGGCGATATTTTGGAAGGCCGAGTCAAGAGCGTGCGCATAAGAGGAACTCGGGGGGTGAGGTTGCGTTACTTATTATAAAGAGTGGGCGTGGGTGGAGAGAGAGAGAGGTGTCCGAATAAAATAATATTGAGAAAATGATTAATGGTTAAAAAAATTGATGTTTTTATATTCTTTTATTGGGGAATCCTTAATTATTAAAGTAAGGGCCATGGATTTGAAACAAGCCTTATACATTGATTTAATTTTTCAAAATATATTTCATCCCTCCAAAATTATTTTCACACTTTTCTTATTTGAACGTCTCAACTTTATATATCTAAAAAAAATATATACTCATTTTTTCTTGGTTCGCGAGATAATTTATGGCACGAGATTAATATAGAATACACTATTTATTAATTAAAATGTTGATATTTTTTAACATAATATTTTTTTACTAAAAAATGATAATATTTTTTTATAAAAGTAATTATCACTTTTCTTAAAAATATTATCACATTTAATAAAAATATATCACCTAATTTTTTTATAATAATAATATTTTGTTAAAAGTAATTATTTCTTAAAAATATTATCATATTTTATTATGATCCCATAATTATTTTTTACATTGATATCATGCCATGAAAATATTTCACACAATATTTTTTATAGGTTGGAATTATCATATAAATTTTAATTTTAGATACTATAAAATTGAATTGCTATTTTTATTTGAGAAAATACACAAAAGCAACTCATTTTAAAGTGGCAAAATCTTTTCTTCCCCAGTTTTTAATTAATGTTTTCTTGCCCTTTTGGTAGTGAAATGTTATTGGATACCTTTTAGGCTATAAAATAGGAATTAGAACAAAATAGGCTTGATTATAAACAAAATATAAAATTGTGTTTGGACTGAAAGATTTAAGGATATGAATTTTAAATCCACAATTTAAATGATAAATTTCAAATTCTTAATTTTAATTCTAGTTCGGGGGGGTGATGACTAACGAGGATTTATTTTAATTAATAGTATTTAAATTATGGGTCACTTACATTGAAGGCCAAATTATGTAGTAATACTACAACTAAGGCTACCTATATTTTAAAAATACAACTAGGGCCAAATATAGCCTTTTACACCTATAATTGTGTACCGGCGAGTATAATGGTGTACTATAGTACATATATGTGTACCTCGAATGATGATGTTGCACTATTCATGTCAGATGGTGTATTGTTCATGTCAGATGGTATACTGTTCATGTCAGATCGTACACTGTTCACGTCACATCATACACTGTTCACGTCACATCCCATAATTATTGTGTACCGTTCAGTATAATAGTATACTATAGTGCATATATGTGTACCAGATCTGATTAATCTTAATTTGATTATTCTTATAGAATTTCATACATTTTTCTATACTAATTGGATTGAATGCGTTTAATTGTCGAGAAAGGTACTTTGTATTATTTTTAGGTAAAATTGAAGATTATTAGTAAAATACAAGATTAATTTTCATTGAATTAATTGAAGAAATGGGCTCAATTCTATTCATAATTTTCAGCCCAATTTCGGTTAATTAATGAAAGCCCATCAGCAAGTCATCTCACGTGTAATTCATGGAAAGGAAAAGGATAAAAATCATGAGGCCCACAATCTGGTGTGCTCTAATCAAGAAGACAAAATGGGTTCATACTTTGACTAAGTAATCAGAGGAAGTTAATTGCTGAAAAGAAAGAGGAAAGCGTGGCCTTCCTATTACCACATGTTTGAAATCAGATATTTGAAGAAACAACTGTTTGTTTGCCATTTTACCACTCGTCTCTGCAAGAACCCACCCAGAATTCACGCCAGTCCCAATCCATTTGTTTGCTATTTTCACCGGAAAATCCCCTTCTACTGCCGGAATTGGACCACGCAGAGAAGAAAGCCTCAAGTTTGCCGGAAATAGCACCATTGCCGCCCCACAGCTTCGTCGAAGCCCATCCTCCACCGTTGCTGAAGACCAGCACACCGCCCACTTAGCCGAAAACTGGAATCGATCCCTAATGCCTGGAGCGACTCCTCAATCGCCGGGATTCTCTCACCATCACGCCGGAAGCCACCGACCCCTGTTCTCGCCTCTGTTCTCGTTGCCGGAAACTGGAAAGTCACCGGAAGCTCAGCCTTGTTCCAACCGCAGCTCCGTTGTCTCGCAGAAGAAGGAGATGTTTCGCCGGAGCTCGAACCTGTAGAAAGCCTCTCCTGTTTCTCGACGGCCCCGTCGGAAGAACCAGCCTGTGAGTGAGAGAGAATTTAGGGATAGGTTTTCTGAGAATTTTTTGTCTGTGAGAGAGAGATATATATTTAAAATTCAAACACAACCTGGAGCAATGATACACCTATGCTATGATAGCCAGCTATGCTATGAGAGAGGAGGCCGGCTGATGGGACGTTATATCAGATATGAGAAAAAGTTGAAAGAAACAGCAGTGGCAATCCGTAAATTTTGTATTTTATTGGGGTATAATTTAAGTATAATGGCCCTAGGTGAGATTATGAAATAGTAGCAAGCCTTAGATGTAGTTATAGTATCTAAACGAGTATTTAGATGTCATTTTCCCTTAAATTATTTATTATAAATGAATGAATCATAAAAATAGGTTAAATAAAAGTATAATCACTAATAGGTTAGTGATTATCCCCTTAATGATACTCATTATCATTCTCATTTTAAAGAGCCCCTGAATTTCAAATGATTGTATCCAAATACAATCTAAGAGTTTTATGCTCGATTTTGTACATTAGAGGTTGAGCAGTGGTGTATCAGCGATCGTGATGCCCTTGAAGCCGTTGCGGCTCAGCAACCAATTACAGTAACTACGGAAGCGGTGCCATTGTTTCCTCCGATGTGAATGGGGCAGTGAATCGATGCAAATCAAAATCGGATGAGGCAGTTCTTGGTGGCCACATGACTCATGTGTTCGGTAGAGGCCATTTCAGGGCGAAAAGATGCGAGTGTTTCTCAAACAGGGAGACACATCTGTATGGAGATTGGTGCTAGCTAGGCCAGTGTTGTGCGTACCTGTTTTTCATCTTTTATTGAAAACATCTTATATATTTTAGCGTTGAATTTTACATTGCGACTCTTATTGTGTTGTGCCCATGCACGTGGGCATGGTGTTCGATTTCGATAGTTGTGGTTTCTATTTTTTTTTTACCAAAAATAACATAGACAAATTCAATTAATTCGGGATAAATGATTTGGGCTTGGGCAACGGGTTTAAATGGCTAAATTTCTACGGTGATTTGAAGCTAGTTTGAGAGGTTCGATTTTCGACACTGCCATTGATGCCGACGACATCTTGTGCGTGGTGGATTTCAGTGATGAGTGGTGGTTGCTGGCGATGTGCCTGTCATGAGTTTGAAGTTCTTTTATTTTAATTTTGTTTGTTTTTTCAATTCAATATATTTTTATTTGAATTCAATTTGTTTTGGACATGAAATTAGAATTAAATTAGTTTTGAATACAAAAAAAATTGGAATAGAGGGAGTAAGAGTTATTTGGTCATTTTAACATAAAAAAAAAGTGTAAAAAACATTGTTTTAAAAAAATTGTCCCTCATTTTGAGCAAAAATGCAACTGTCCCTTTTTATCTATATGATCAACTATTGATTTTAATAATAGAGCCAGTTACATAGTGAAGTTATTTGTATATTGTATTTATAAAGAGAGTAAACATGCAATCTTTTAATATTTGCTCTTTCATTTTGAGTGTGCATTTTTCTTTTTAAATTTGGCACACTTGCTATTCTTTATATTTTCAGAGTAAGGTGTGACTTTTTTTTTGTTTTTGTTTTTCCTTAATAATAGGGGCA
Organism: Prunella vulgaris; assembly: GCA_026898435.1. Classification (NCBI taxonomy): domain Eukaryota; kingdom Viridiplantae; phylum Streptophyta; class Magnoliopsida; order Lamiales; family Lamiaceae; genus Prunella; species Prunella vulgaris. The sequence goes on along the minus strand of JAPKLY010000020.1, from coordinate 1,638,582 downwards.
TTTGTATAGAGACAAATTGTATAGTATGTGGAACTTTAAAAAATGATTTCAATTTATATTAATAAAAAAATTTATTGGAATGAGTGCAAAAATAGTTATATGTTGTGTAAAAGTATGAATATTGTAAACTAAAATTTAAGAAAAAAAATTATATAGATTCCTAAACTTATCCATCATGATCAAATAAGCCCTTGATCTATTTGTTTTCACTTATATCCCTTCTCTTTTTAATTTAGATAAATAAACTACTCCCTCCATCCCTTTTTAAGTTTTTTTTGTTTCTTTTTGTTGTTTTGTTTTAAAAAAAAAGTGTATTATTTATTATTATATGGTGGGTCATATGTTGATTTTTGTATAAAATAATAAAAAGTTGTGAAAAATAATGAGAAGTTATAAAAAAGTAATGGAGAATTGTGAAAAGTAGTATTTGTTTATTAATATATGAAATAATGTTGTTGCTTTTTATGAAATGAGAAACTTATTGTGGGATATCCAAAAAAGGAGAGTGAGAAATTTATAGTGGAACGGAGGGAGTATTAATTTTCTAGAAGTTAGGGGTTAATTTGACTTTTCTTTTAAAAAATATCTTTAAAATGTGCAAAATATTTATGAACAGATAAAAAATGAAAATGTATTAAATGATAAGAGATGGAGAATATTAAATTTGATTCTAAACTTTCAAATACCTTGACATATAAAATTCTCGTGTTCTTTTTACAACATTCCACAATAAATTGTAGGATTAGTCTTGTATGCACCAGCTACACGGTGCAACTCTGTGCACCAGTTACATGATGCAACTCAAGTTCATTTTTAAAAAGTTACACAATTTATTACTGAAAAGTTGCACAAATTATTACTGAAAAGTTATACTATAAAAGATACACTTTTCAGTAATAACATGTGTAACTTTTCAGTAGTATTTTGTGTAACTTTTAAAAAATGAACTTGAGTTGCACCGTGTAACTTGTGCATACAAGACTAATCCTAAATTTTATATATTATAAATAGAATAAAATATTCTCATAAACTTATTTTATTTTAAAATATCTATCATTTAATGATCCAAGAAATTAATAATTTTCTTTTAAAAAAGTATTCTTTTACCTTTTAATAGAGAACAGAGGTATCACCTATAAGGATAATTGCATTAATGATTATTATTATTATTATTATTATTATTATTATTATTATTATTATTATTATATACCAAAACCATCATATTCACCTCATTTCCTTTACCATTCGGCCTAACACAAAGATCTCGACTCGAGAGTCAAAGACTCAAAAGGCCCAGTAAATTGAGGAGTTAAGTGCAATTAGGAAACATTATAGGGACAAAAAAAAAACAAATACCGCACACACTCACTGACTCACACATAACACATTTTCCCTGCGTACGCGATACACCACTGCCAGCGCTACACTTTAGTCCACAGAGTTCATAAAAATTGGCGGTTAAAAATCACCAATGCCGCCATTTTCTCTGGTAACACGAAGAATTTATTGCTCTTTTTTATCGTTTGATTACAAGATTATGGTGGTATTACTACATAATAATTGCATTCCTTTGGTTTTCACCCGATTTTTTTTTTTCATGAGCGCGTGTTATGTTGAAGCTTGCTGGAGTTTGTTCATTGCTTGACTTTACTTTTCATCTCGTTGAACACTTGTTTATGTCTGTTGTTTGTTGATCCCCGAAATTTTTATTAGGAGCTTACAGGTTCAAGGTTAATTACTGAACCAAATGGGCGCGTAAATGATGTGAAATTAAATTCCTATTGAATTATTGTAACGGTCTTCAGCTGAGTTCCGAGATCGTGTTGAATTTTTGGTTTCGTCGGTATCGGGTTATACTCTTATGTTGGTGGAGATTTTAATTTTACTTGAAGAATTCTGTCATAAAAGAATAAAACAAATATCGTGCTCAGTATATTTTTAGTATTAGAATTTGTCAATTGTCAAACTCGTAATGCCGCAAAATACAGAAAGTTAATCACAGGTTGGTGTGTTGCTGATGCTGTAAGTTTTACGTATTGGTTCCAGATCATCAGCTTGAATTTGTATCAATTTTTTGTGAATTATTTTGCTGTAGTTCTGATTAATTGATATTACGTGATTTATTCTCATTAACAAATATGTCTGGCTTTTATAATTTTAAAGAGGGTATTGTTTTGAGTTCTACCTTTGCAGCATTGTGTTAAATGCCTCAGTCACTCCTGCCAGGGTCTATAGGCAACCTTGATCAGTGGACAAATTTTACTAGAGATAGACCTTACGAGCCACTACAAAAGAAAGTACTCTGTGAATGGTTATGTTGCCAACCCAAGGTGTGACTATTCAATGAAAGTAGATTTGTGAGGTAGGAAACTTGGTTCATTTGATGTGATTGATGATTCAACCAGCTACTATGCTGATGATTCGAATGTTGCATAGGTTAATTGAATCACCTTTCAAACCATTGTAATTGGATTGGAGGTGCTGGATAGAGCTATGTCAAGGCCAAGAGAGAAGTGAACTTCATGCTCATCTACAAACATTTGATCTATGCAACCCAAAATCTCATACAACTTGTTATATAGAGTCACAATATGTGAAAGTGTCCATTTATCTGGAGAGCCAAAGTTCGGGGTCGAAAGATATGCTGTAACAGTGTTCTCATGAGGCATAAAACTCGTTTTAAACATTTGAAATATGACTAATTATTTTGGAACAAATAGAAATAGGGTCATTTTATAGGATAGAGGAAGAATGACATACTAGTCTACCTGTGGAGAGCACTTTCAACCTTACCTCTATATATTTATCAAACATTGATCATCATATAGTTATCTGTCTTGCATCATTAGCTATCATGTGCACATTGTTTATTACAAATGCCTTCTGAAACATTACTGTTATTGTTATTATCTAAGCCATGTCATTCTTTCACTTACATTACTAAATATACATACATCATGGTGACGTGGTGCAAGCAGTAATGTTCAGTTTTTTCATAAAAATCTTGACAGAACTCATGTAAAACTTCAGAAAGTTGAAGTAATTAAAAATTGACCGAGCTGGGACACCACGAACTGAAATTATATCGTAAGGGAAAAATGAACATTACTACATGTGCACATAAGTTGCTTTCTTGTATAGCTATTGATTTCTAACCTTATAAGGACATTGAATGAATGATTGACTTCAAGTGACATTGATAAATTAGAGAAATTTTTACTTTTGGTTGAATGCCAGTGTTGAAAAGTTCATACTGCTATAGGTGACACACGATACTTAAATGTGTTCATCTTTATTACTTAAATTTGTTCTCTTTATAGCTTGAAGCATATTTACCTTGATTATGCTCTACCTGCAGTTGGATTAAATGTGATGTTGCTCTTTAGGTCTGTAATACCTTAAGGATTTGGGTGTACCATGAAATTCCATTCAGGCTGTCAGAGTTAAACCTATTGCAACACACAAGGTAACATGGTAGCATGTTCTCTGGTTTCATTGTTCTGACCTTCATTCCAGTAATTTCAATATTGAGTTCAGTTCAAAATCATTATTAATCATCTACTCTTAGAGCTTAGTATGCTTAGTTTCTAAAACATGTAATAATGTTGATCAAGGGTACACAGTTTCATGTTTCTAGCCATGGTGTTGGCTTCTAAGTTTCCATGAATAGTAGTTGGTGTGTAACATCACAATGAGTAACTAGTGGTGGGGTGGGGATAGAAAATGGAGCAATTCCTGTCTCCTCAAACTTTACTGATATAATCCCTCTGGTAATTGAGTGAATTCTTTCTCCACCGGTTGATTTCCTGCCTGTGAAAATTAGTTGTTCATCATAGATGGATCTTTCAGATTTGTGGAAGAATTACCAATTTCAGATCAGTGGGATAGAGTCTTCTGATAGAGTCTTGTATTAGAATATACAAATGATTGCTGGAAAAATATTGGAATTTTCCCCTTGTTAGCCCTGTTTTTCAAGTTGTGAAGGTACCCTTCTTTTTCATTTGTGAATGGTTTGTCTCTGTATATGCATTTCCATGGTCTTTCCTTGGTCAGAACTTCATCTGTTAATCAGATGGGAGTGCCATATGTTATGATTGTTCTGTCTAATACCAGGTTTAGTTTACTTTTGCTTAAAGACAAATGGATGAGGTTTGGCTGTTTGTTTGGAGTTTGGCACCATGTTGAAGAGAAATAGTTTGGCCCTACTTATTATCATTTCATACTGTATAATTTTTTGCTCATACTGTATCACTATTTGGTTTAAGTTCTGTCACGATTGAATTGCACTTAAAAAATCTTTCACCTTTTGATGCTTTCACCTGTAGTACACTGTATCACAATGCTTAAATGGTGTAAATTTCTTAAACTGCATGAGTTGTCATATTTCATCACATGAATAGTTTAGACATTAAATTGATATAATAAAGTTGGTATAGGTAGTAAATGTTCAATTTTAGGTTTATTGATTAGTCTAATCAAATCCACTCATAGTGAATGTATCTGTTTCCAGAATTTTATCCATTAAAACAAGAAAGAGACGTAAAAGGAAGAATTTTCTCACACAGGAAATGCTAGTGATTGTGATTGATGAGATCATCTTATTTTGTTGTCACATATGAATGTATACGGCCAGAAAAACTGGAACTCTACGGTGATATCTTATAATTAAGTTGCTTGTGCTAATTGTTAGATGAAGTATGAATTTTGATGGGCATTGTGGAATGTCAATTGAGATATATATGAATGACCATTTCTGTGTGTAGCTTTCTAAGCTTTATGTTTTTTTCAATAGTTAAAGGACATCCAAATCTGCTGTATGCTGAAAATCGACTTTTCTTATCATACGCCAATCATATGATGCGCAAGTTCAAAAAGACATTCGAGTTGTAAGCTTCTTACCAGGTAACCTTATCAAATGGCTCGTTTGTTTTTGAAACCAGCCTCATTTGGGGCCCTTTTATAGTTTTGGATCTTGAATTTGCTTTCTTTTTTTTTTTTTTTTTGCAAAATGCACTACTGAGTAGGATATATAGGACACAATTCATTTTATAATATATAAACAAAAAAAACAAGTATAGTTTGAACTCTTTCAAACGCTCATGTTTTATGTGCAGTGTCCTATCATGTTAATTATATCGGTAATTCGTGTCATGTGTTCTGTCTTGTTAAAGGATTGCCACTCTCACCTTTTACTATTCATTAAATCCAATATAACCCCTTTTTAAACAAACACATTTACTAAAGTCAGTATGGGGAACCTCTGCTGCAATGATGTTATAGGTAGAAAGTAAAGCTTTTTATATCATTACCACCTGCTTTTTAGTTGTCATATCTTCTACAACTAATTAGGCATAACACTTCCCCTATATAGCATCACACAAACTGGAAAAGTATGGGTATTAGGAAGTACGAAAATATTAGGCAACATTTTTACACCACTTTCATACTTTTATTATAAGAGTAGAGTCCTATAGAGGTTCTATAGGAGTAGAGTCCTATAGAGGTTCATTGAAATAGGGAAAGGGATTTAGTAGAATTAAATAGGAGAACATGGAACGAGTTGAAGGGTAGGGGTGGGGGTGGGGGTGAGGGCATGTAAATGAGAAGATAGCATTTAGTGACGAAGGAAGTTAAGGTGGATTGCAAAAAACAAATATAAAAAGATAGAAGATGAATTGAAGAATAAGAAAAGGGCCTGTGCTTGTGAATTTAATTTGTATTTATCATGATGTAATAGACTCATTATTCTCAACTGCCACAATTACTCTTGCATTTATTTGGTTTAATGGCTTCTCAATCTAATATAGTCCCCTTTTTTCAATGCTCGAACTACCCAACCCATCACCCCCCCTGAAGTTACCTAACTACCCTTCCCCTATTCATAACCATCTTGATATCTTAATAACCTCACATGCAAAGTTCTTTAGGTGTAATATCGGCTTTGAACTAATTGCAAAGGCATTTATTTCTTGATGCAACTGGCAAAATCAGCTAATTTTTTAAATATCGAGTACTTAACTTGATGATCCTCCGACTTGGATCTGAGAAAATCAAAACGAAGTAGAGATTTTAACTCTTTATGTTGTTAATTCTATCAAAATGTTGTTTGCTGATGTTTTTTCTTTCATCCTTAGCTAAACATACTATAAAATTTGTTGTAGCCTTTGAATTTGGAGGCAGAAGGTAAACTTGACCGTTAAATGTGGTTTGGAGTGAAACTGCAATATTTGCATTTTGGTGGGCCAGAAACCAAAACCTATGCTCTCAGGTACATAATGTATCTGTCTCCAATCCTATCACAGTATTCCAAATTTTCAGTTAATCTACTAACAACGAGATCTTTTTGAAATTTGGTAGTATTAGTAAACATCAAGTGGTTTTCCATTTTCTTTTACGCAACCAAAATTGGTTGAAAAAAAAAAAGTGGAAAAGATTGACTGGGTTAGCCTTGTGTTTTGCTGTTGTGGCATGCTGTGATTGGAAGAGAGCTACAGTTGAATGCAAGAATGTCAGTGAGAATACATGCAGAAAATTACCTAACATTCTGATAAAGAAAACTGGGACACATGAACATAGGTTTCTGCTAAAAGATGGGCACAAATCTCACCCACCAACACTACTGGTGCTATACTGGACGACTCTTCCTATGCTTGGCTGAAGGGGGGAGATAACAAAATTAAAAGAAGGAAAAAATAGCACTATTAAAGCTCCACTGCTTAATCCTTTTTTTTTTTTTGCCATATATTGGCTTAGCAATGGAGCATCAACAGTGCTACTTGTGAATTAATACTAGATTTTTTTTTTTTGGGCGGGTGGGGGGAGGATGGAAAGGGTGGTGGTTATTGAAGCAGGTGGGTGGGGGTGATGCCCTTAACTCTTCTTCGTCTTCCTGGTGGTGGCGGCTGCTGCGTTGTCATGGATGACATCAAGTAAGACTGTACTCTTGCATTTGGGGCATCTAGGGTCCTCCTCTGCTAGCATCACGTACATGAGACATCTGGGGCACCCCACCAGCATCATCGATGTGGCCTCAGGGCTGGTGGAGTACCGGAGGTACTCATCCTGGTGGTTCAGCTCGGATGAGACGCATGAACTTTGTGGTGATGTTGGTGAAACCGTCAATGATCGGCTGGGAGACTCCACTTGCCGGTGATTCAGCCTTGGCGGCGATAAATTCAGCTTCAGGTCGAGCTTTGGTGCGTTTCTCCGACTCATCTTTTTCTTCGATTAATAATATTCCTTGTGATTAGTATATAAAACCTGTTCAAATAACAAAAGAAACACACGTTAAGGCAGATTGATCAAGAAATAGTTACACATGTGGTGTGTATAAATAAATACCTGTAGATTGAGAGATTTTTTTTTTTTTTTAAAAAACTCTAGTGATGATCACCGCTTATAGCAGTGGTACTAACATGGGGTTGTTGAAATGGGTGAATAGGTTGTTTTGGTCCTGAATGAGCAGAATATATATAAGAGGGGTTGGAGGAGAGAGATAAGATGGCTTTAAAGCATAATTAAATTATGGTGAGAGAGGTGGAGGGGGTGGGGGGTTTGAAATGAATGGGGGTAGAAGATGAGTGTGTGTAAATAAGAGAGCAGGAAATGTATTAATTGTAGGAAAAGATCCCAAGATGGTTGCAGAAAAGGGAAATTTGTAGTAAATATTGCAATTACACAAAACTGCAGGAAGGCCGTCATTCATTGCCTCTAGAGTCGGGCTGTGTGTGTGTGTGTGTGTTTTGAGAAGCATAAATATATAGTCTATTTTATTGATGAATTATACTAAATGTAGCATTTACCATTTATTTAATATACACCCATATGATATGAGGGTGTATATAGACAAAATACTATACGTATAGAAGCAAGCACAAGCGAAAGCTCAGCAGCTTTTAAAGCAAAACTAAATTTCCAACAAATCCAACCACACCACACCAGTACTAATTTTGAAACAAGACCTTAAATTCTTGCCTATGTAAGATGCACCATATTGATAATTATATAATTGATTTTTTTTTTCTTGATTTTTTTATTTTTGTAAATTCTCATGGATTACGTAACAGCATTGACCCTCTTCATCCGTAGATTATTCATCGAGCATGTATAAATGTAATATTGGTGGCCGCCTGTGTCGTGATGTTAGCAGCTTAAAATTAGGACTTATCAATCGGCCCAATGCAATTCAATATCTCATTTATTGTAATTTATTATGTAAGTTGAAATTTTGAATTGTTTAGTTTCAAAATGGTTAGTAAATCTCCTTCCCATGAGTCTTAGGGTGTATCTTCGAACCCTTAAAAAAGTGCTTTTTTTTTTTTTATAAATTGAGTCTCATCTGCTCCTATAAAAAAATGATTCTACACCTTTTTAAGGGTTTGAAACACACCCTTAATTTAATTATGCGTTTGGATAGAGTCGTTCTAAATATTAGAGATTTGAAAATGAATACATTTAACAATTTATAAATTTTTTAATGATATAATTTTGTTAAGTATCTAATTTTTTTTATTTGAATTAGAGCCAAAATTAATTATTTGAAAATCATCCATTTGAATGGATATTTTATTTAAATAAGTAGAATAGATTTAGACTATGGATTTAAAAATAATAGTTTATATTCTTCTATCCAAACATAAAGGTTTGGTTTCAAGTCCAACAAAATACTTAGATAATTTTTTTTTTTTTCAGAGTTATAGTCACTGCTTTAAAAAAAAATTCTGAGCGCGTGTTGGGTTGGCAAATGCTCACAAAGTGAGGTAATTATGGAGTATGACAGTGCGTTTTCTCTTCACACATGTATATGGGTTTATCGAGTTAAAATACTTTATACATAAATAATTTTATAATTATTTTAATTAAAAAAAATTATATTATTTAGTAGTAGCAATTATTATTTTTCAGTGATAATTTTTCATACCCTTCAGTTTATGCACTTTTTGTTAAAAAAATTTGATATCCTTAAAAATTAATATCTTTCCATGTATAAATTATTTTTATTTTATACTTTGCATTTATATATTTATATATGTATAGTTGTCAGCAGTAAGTCATGTTGTATTCCACTTATATTTTACTATTTCAATTTTTAATTTAAGTCCTTGATTATTTTTAAGACCAACACTTTTCATCCATTTAAATAATAAAACAATAAACTAAAATAGTAGTATGTAAATTAAACACATGATTTGATACAAGTTCGTTCCTAAATTTTGGTATGATTTGCGCTGCCTCTCGGTGCTACTTCCTTTGTTCTACTAATCTTGGGTATATCTTATACCTTTGTTCTTTTGGTACAATCAACACTTTTTAAGATTATATTTGTTTTGAAATTCATGAATTTAAATATTTTCGTGCTCTCCGTTTCCTGCACGTGAGGTATGTAGGGATGCCATAGGAAATCCTAGGTACCAACCCAAATGGAGGATGGTAAGTTACATTTTTTTTTGTATCCGATCGTGTCTTAACTAATGGGTTTTCCAAGTCCCGAAATTTTTTCCGAGGAAACGGGTGGACGGCCCAAGTGTCCGTCTCCCTCGTGATTCCATCCAAAACCCCTACCTTTGGGGATACAATATTTGTGAATTCGAATTTTTATTATTATTTAAAAAAAAAAATATTTGTTTTGTAATAATTGAAAATTTGAGTTTATGTGGACTCGGGCTCATATGGGAACTCACATAATCCGTATTAAAAAAATAAAAGTTAATTCTAATTTATTTTTAGATATGATTAAAGTGCCAGTAGCCCGTTGATATTTTCAACTCGACAATTATGTATGAATATGATACTATTTCTAAATTTGTTTTTATTATTAAATAATGTTGTTTGAATTTGAAGTAAAAAAATTATTGGTGGGATAGTTGACTTTATTATATTTGGTGAATAATAGAGTCAAAATGTATATTAATAATGGTATTATCAAATGAACTCGTAGGTGACAGCATGACATTTGCGTTGGTATGATATTTGATCTCGACGAGATTAGGATGTAAATATTATTTTTTATAACGATGGGATTTATATAAATTGGGGAAGAAGATGTTGACTAAATTAGTTTTACCCACACTCTGCTTGTCGTCGTCTCAGAGGTAGGTGCGTGGTGGTATACGTATATACAAAGTGTATGCGTATATGTCGCTGCGAAATGCTCATTTGGTTCGTAAGATAAAAATATCTATCCGTAAAAAATATGTACATATTTTTTACTTACATGTTTTTTATGGATATATATTTTTATCTTACGAACCAAATGAGCCCTCAATTTAATGTCATAATATCACATTAATGTAATTGGGTTTGATATGGACCTACACAGCCAACTATTAGGATCTCATATTCATGAAATGCATTTCATCCTTTTTTTTATTTTTATTTTTTTTATGTGTCACATGTGAAAATGATCATATGTCCATCATGTAATATAAATTTATATCCACGCAAATTTGATCAGACACATAATTAAATTTAGATATCAATTAAAATAATAGTGAATTTTTGCTTGTGTGTTATTATAATATTCATGGTGGACTAATCAGTGACGTGTGATAATTTTCGAGATTATTAGATTAGTGATGATATTTAATGGGGAAGGATTGGGATTTGGGAATGCCTCTTCGAATTTAAATTGTATGTATTATATTAGAATTTTTTATGTTTATATTTTTAATTAAAAAATGTTTTCTTTTCATTCCTTTTGGATTCTAGAGTAAGTCTCGTGTGCACCAGTTACACGGTGCAACTCTAGTTCATTTTTTAAAAGTTAAACAATTTATAACTGAAAAGTTAAACAGGTTATTACTGAAAAGTTAAACAATTTATTACTGAAAAGTGTATCTTTCGTAGTTTAACTTTTAAGTAATAAACTGTTTAACTTTTCAGTTATAAACTGTTTAACTTTTTAAAAATGAACTTGAGTTGTACCGTGTAACTGGTGCATACAAGACTAATCCTTGGATTCTATTCTTTTACCCCCTTTACTTTTCACATTCATTGGAATGATATGCTTGATATGTGCTGAGTATATATTTTTAGTAATGTAAAATGACACTAAATTGAAATAAGGGATTTTAAACCTACATTCAAATTCTTATAAAAACAAATAAAGCATATTTTTTTTAACAAATTCTATATTCAAGAAAATAAATAGATTGTATTGATTTAAATATAGATATATTTTGCAAAATAAGATGGTCTCATACAAACTCGCCTTATGGGCACGATGTAACTCAACAAACCTTCCCAACATTCAAGTACAATTTATCATCTATTAGGTGAATTTTAATAACAAATATGTTGGTAAACCATCCCCGTTGCCCCTTAGCTTTGTCAACTTTGGATAACCAGAAATTAATGTGTTCTTATCGATTAGGCTGAACTAGAAAAGTAAATTGGTGCAAGTAATGGTCATAATGTTGAACATTAATGTTCAGATGGAGTATATGTGGAACAATTTTTAATTTTCCTAGCCTTCATTTAATGGACTAAAACATTTGATGTCAAATGTTTTACCCTCTCAACAACCTCATAAGTTGATAATTGTTAGGAAATTAAATAAATTAAATTTATTACATGCCTCTTTCTTTTAATATGTGTTGAAAGCAACTCCATACATATTTTTATTTGTTTACTTATTGAGTCTCCTCCCTCAAGATAAAAATTGAGAAATTCAGGGCTGTTTGGTTGGCACTTTTGGAAGGTGAGTAATGGTAATCAAAGTCATGATGTCTGTTTGGAATGACTCTACTATGACTTTGATTCCTAAAAATTAATGAATCTATCATAGTTCAGCTATTTGAGAATTATGACTTTCATTTCATACCATTTCATTCCAATATCCTTTTCATTCCTTATAATTATATCAAACGCTCCGTGAGCGAGGGAGTGTTAGGGAATTAAATAAAAATAAAATACTTCATTTTCTTTATAAGTTATAATTTTTCGATGAGACGAAATTCTTTCAATAATTATGTGTGGTCACGTTCCTAGCATTGCATATTCATTCAAAGGTTTACACTTCCTTTTGTTGTGGTCCATGGATGGACCCAATTCTCGATTTGGTAAGACATTGTTCGTCTTGAGTTTAGCTCGCATAGATTTATTTGTGAATTTTTATCGACATCATATTTTTAAAATATTTGTTTATTCTTATCATGTTATTTCGATGTGACCTAGTCCATAGAGACTCAATTGTTTTATCAAAGTTTGCGCAAATGATGCGCTTTGTGAAAAATAGGGAAAGAGTGATATAAACTAGAGAGAATGAGAGACCTGAGAACTATAGTTATCATCAATAAGAAAATGTATGATGAAAAAAGTCTATATACATATAAAAGTAAAAATAAAGAGATAGATAAAAGTAATTTTATTGGAACAAGTGAAGTACATTTTTTTTCTGGTGTAATAGTGAGGTTCACTCTTTTAATTTTAATTTTTTTTTACCTTTTTAACTTTACATTAATAATTTTTTTTAAAATTAATTTAAAATCTATTTTTAACACATTATATATCAAATTAATTGTCTTTTAATTGTTATTTTTAATTCAACATATATATTGCATGTTCAAAAATAAATTTAAAATTTAAAATATTCATATAAATTATTTTAAAGTATTTCTTTATTTGCTTTAAAGTGTTTATTATATCAGATTAATTGTATTTTAATAATTATTTTGTTAAATTTTAAAATTATTTCATAAAAATTAGTATATAACTAAGAATTACATGAATAAATTAATACACCCGACCATATATATTTACAATATGATATTTTTATATTAACAAAAGTTAATAGTAACATAAGTTAATGAAATCAATTATTATGGACCAAGCGTTTAATTTTTAAATTTTTATTATAATTTATTTTACTCTCTCTGTCCCAAGATAAATTTCACACTTTCCTTATATGGATGTCCCAACTCTTTCTTCACACCTCAAAAAAATGAAACAATTCACATTCACAAAAGTCAATGAAGTACACTTTTTATATTTTATTATTTAACTTCACACTCACATATTTCACTTTTTCTTAATATGCGTGAAACTCCACCTATGAAAAAAAATGTTGGGACGAAAGGAGTACTACACTATTGTGCATTTAAAATTTATAATATTCAGCTCGTACATCAATCGGAGAATCACTTTAGTTTACTATAAATTTAAGTCAGTGGGAGAAAATATCATATTGTGGAATGGATTAGGCAGGGTCAGACATATGAGATTGTTCATATAAGGAATTAATGTTCATTTTTGTTCCACTCGGTAACGTAA
>JAPKLY010000020.1:1597934-1625303 GCA_026898435.1 Prunella vulgaris | reverse complement strand
TTCATATAAGGAATTAATGTTCATTTTTGTTCCACTCGGTAACGTAATATAAAAGTTTGAACAAATTATGTTGGAGATCATAAGAAAAGTCAAATTACTCAATATCAAACTGTAGATGATTCAATCAAAAATAAAATTTATACAGTATAATAATGTTATTATAATAATGTTATTATGTATGTATGCCCTCCTATACATATTTTAAAAGTGGAAACAGACGTTGAACTAAATGCCCTCAGTATTTTCGATTAAATTGTGTTCAATCGGATCTAACAGTTAGTAATGGCTTTTAAATCAGTATAACATCATAATTATATAATATATAATTAAATATATAAAGGCATAGTCTTGTATGCATCAGTTACACCGTACAATTCAAGTTCATTTTTAAAAAGTTACACAAAATACTATTGAAAAGTTACACATATTATTACTGAAAAGTGTATCTTTAATAGTGTAATTTTTCAATAATAATTTGTGTAACTTTTCAGTAATAAATTGTACAACTTTTTAAAAATACACTTGAATTGCACGGTGCAATTGGTGCACGAGAGACTTACTCATATATAAATTATTGATGTCATACATATATTTTTCTTTAATAATATATCATAAGAACAAATATGACGAAAATTACATAAATATATACCATTTTAACCATAATTAAAATGTTAACAATTAATACGAAAGAAAGTTATCATTAATATTTTGAATAGTGATGACAATGGACAGAGAAGGGCAAGACGGGTATCTAAAAATCTATGTCTACTCCACGCCTCTGTCCTGCTGCCCCCCGCCTTGCCCCATTCTCCACTGCGGGCAGAACATTGTGCCCCATGTCTGCCCCGCCCTGTCCCATATTATATACTCCCTTTGTTTCATAATTGATTTCACACTTTCTTTTTTTGTTCATCACACAATTGTTTTCACACTCTATAAATGAAAACTAATACTTTAACTTTATCCTCACAAAATTCACATATTTACACAAAATGTCATTACTTTTATATTCAATCTAACTAATCTCATTATTTTAATAATATAACTTAACACATCATCCTATTTTTTTAAAAAAAGTGTGCAATCCCAAAGGTGAAAACACATTTGGGACTGAGAGAATATAATATAATATATATTTTAGACAAATAAAAAAAATACAATAAATTTATCAAAATATATTCAACAATTCTTATATTATTGGACAATTCAGTGCAATTATAGTAGATATTGATTCACTTGCTAATTGCTATATTGAAAAGTACTCAGAATGGTAAAATAACTGTCAAAATTTTGTACAAAGTCGTTATTTAAAAGGAGTGTGATTATACTTTTTTTTTCTTTTAATTGGTTACTTATTTTCTCGTGTTACTTGATTGATATCAATTCATCTCATAATTAGTTACACTTCTTTTCATGAGTGACTTAACTTTTGAGTTAAATCATGTCACATGTTTTGTGCAAAATATTTTGTTGTGCAATTACTTTTCATTTTTTAAAATAATATTAATTAATTAAAAAAATGTTATTATACGTTCAAAAAGTTAAATAGATGATAGCTACAAATTAATTATACATCAAACTTTTTTCATAAAATCAGCTCTAGAACGTAATAAAAAGTAAAATGTTGCATGCACATGTCTAGGATTTCATTTCAGAAGAGAAATAAAAAGGATAAAATTGTTTAATTTAAGGGACGCAAAATATAAAAAAAAATTAAATTAAAGGTATAAATAAAAAAAATCCACATATACTAGTAACAAGGGGAGACCGTCCTCCGCCCATTCCCCCGTCCCATAAGAATTTGCACATATTTTTTATTTGAACGTTTTACATAAATTTGCACATTATTTAGAAAAGAAAATATTAATTTGCGTGTGTACTCACAAATTTATACACATATTTATCATATGACATTATCTTATATAAAATATATATATATTTTTTAAAATGTACTCCCTCTGTCCCAAGATAAACTTCACACTTTTCTTATATGGACGTCCCAACTTTTTCTTCACACCCCAAAAAAGAAAATAACTCACACTCACAAAAATCAATAAAGTATATTTTTTTATATTTTATTATTTAACTTCACACTCACATACTTTATTTTTTCTTAATATATATGAAACTTCACATATGAAAAAAAAATATTTGGACGAAGGGAGTATCATTTAGTAGGTATACAAATTCGTACAAGTAAGAGAGAGTATAATTGTACAGCACAAGTTTGGAACTGTAACACGATATGACATATATCAAAATTTTCTGGTGGAAGTCCCGTCAAACAACCCTTACATCTAATTTCAGCTTGTTTTGTTTGGGATCTGATCACTTATCACTTATCACATTATCACTTAAAATCATGAAATATTTCACGAGTTTTACATATAATCCCAACTTTTTTTTTTCCCCATAATTTCTATTTTGGAATGTCCCAAGACTCCCAACTCTTTTTTCCTATTTAAAAAAAAAATAATTTACACTCATAAAAATTAATAAAATACACATTTTATATTTTATTAATTAAATTTACACTTACATACTTTATTTTTTCTTAATCCGTATGCTCAGATCTTTCGGAAAAAAGACCCGGGACCAAGGTTATATGCTAAAATTTTATGCTCTTTAGTTTGGGAGTAGAATTTGTAATTTAGCATTTTTTTTTAATTATAATCATTGTTCATAAGCTCACATTCTCTTGATATGTATTTTAAATTAAAAAAAAAAAACCTAAAGAAGCCACCGGCCTAATTAAGTCCTCTAATTTCAAACTGCAATCATGTTTTATCATAAAGAGGTTTAATTTGGTTGACCAAAGCCTATTTAGCTACTAAGAAATACTCCCTCCGTCCCAATATTTTTTTCATAGGTGGAGTTTCACGCATATTAAGAAAAAGTGAAGTATGTGAGTGTGAAGTTAAATAATAAAATATAAAAAAATGTACTTTATTGACTTTTGTGAGTGTGGGTTGTTTCCTTTTTTTGGGTGTGAAGAAAGAGTTGGGACGTTCATATAATGAAAGTGTGAAGTTTATCTTGGGACAGAGGGAGTAATTAGTCTCCTATAATCAGCTGTTTCCCCATTCATGGGAACTTTTTTTTCTTGTATTTCATACTATGATTGATTTTTTAAAACTTTAATATTTTCTTCACCCTATTTTTTAAAAAGTAATTTAAGTATATGTTCCCAACTTCTTGATATTAAATTAAAAATGACACCAAATGTCAGAATTGACATTTCACATAAAAAAAAAAAAAAACTATACAATGGATACGTGCTATATTTGTCGTTAAGATATTTTATATCATATGTAAAATTATTTTAATATACATATATAAAGAATAACAAAATATAAGATAAGCAATAAAAAATGGGACCTAAGATTCTAAACAATAAATCACGAATTTTATACTTTTTATCAATTCTAATACAATTTTTTTTAATAATTAAACATACCATCTTTTTAAGTTTTGCAATATAAAATATTTAATAATTTTTCGTTAATAATTAAACCGCATAATTCCTGCATATGCCATATAGAGTTAATCGTAGATGTCAATAAATAAAATTATAAATTTTTTAATGAGTAGAATAATCCCCTTCCTCTATATTAGCGTTTATGTGGATATTTATGTGATATTTTCAACAATGATGAAAATTAATTATTTTCATAAAATTATTAGATCTTTTAAATTGCAAAAGTTATAAAGATGGTGCATTAAATTTTAAATAAAAATACATTTTGTAATAGATAAAATATATAAAATTTGTAATTCATTTTGCAATTAACGCCATAAATAAAAAGGAAATCTAAATTTTAATACCACATACAGTACTTTGTTATCATTTCATAACAAATACTATTTTAAAATTATAATATCTTTTTTATTTTTAAAATAAAGAAGGGAGAAGGATGGAGGAAACTAATTAAATAGGGTCAAATAAGTAAAAAATGAGTGTACACACCCATATATATATATATATCTCATTTTTTTATTTTTTTTAAGGAATTTTATCTTATTTTAAAAGTTTAAATTTGTAAAGATGTATTAAATCAATTCATTTTTTAATTCTTTAAAAATTTCTCTTACTCATGGACTGAATTTTGCAATTTTTTCTTTAAGGAGAAGTCGGACGGACAATTTAATACGGAAGGAGGTTAGGATCTTTAGATTTGGACGTGAGCCTTTGACTATGATGCAATGAAAGGAATTTCTCTCATTTAGAAAATGTGAAAATAATTTATTTATTTAACTTTACTACATTTATTGTTATCAACAAATCATGAAATTTATATATTTAATATATATAAAACTTCTTCCACGGTAAAAAGTAGGAAATTTTGAAGTCGTGCTATTTAGATTTATGAGTTATATGATAAAATTTAAGAGAAAGGAAAGAAAATTCAAATAATGGTGGCAGCTACATATAGTTGGGTTTCATTTCTGGAAAAAAAAATGAAAAAAAGGAAAAGAAAAAATCCAGCAAAGTTAATGCTAGGCAGTTGACTTTTTTAATCTTTCTTAAATAATGGTAATGGTTTTAAACTTTTTTATTTTTGAAAAAATAAAAGATACTAGTAAAGCAAATCTATTTTTTTTTTTTTTTGGTAAGTAAAATTTTCATTAATGAAAGAATGGGGTATAACAATACTCTGTACATAATTCAAAGTTTACAAATCCTAACACTCAAGTATTTTTCTCGGGTTCTCTAGCCATTCACCAAACGTAAAATTACAAAAGGATGAGAATTTCGTTGAGCACCAACTCCAAAATCTACCTTTAATTTCGTTCATAATTTTTTTCACTCCAAAGTCTTTTCCCTCAAAAACCAATTTATTCTTTTCTTTCCAAATAGACCAAACAATACACGTCCACAAACTGATAGCAAACATTTTACTTTTTTTGCCAAGAAGCAGTCCTGAGAAAACCATGAAGTGTCTTGATATCTGAAAATGAGAGACTGTCGAGATGCCCAACCATTTGAAACATTCAATCCATATATTCAATGTAACAAAACAATTGCAAAAAAGATGGTCTGCTGATTCCGGAGCTGAGTCAGTAAAGCAAATTTATTTAAAAACCATTTTCATTGACTTTAATTAAGAGATTGATGAATAATCATGTGTATAAAATACGTATTCATTAATTCATTCGTAAATTAATAGGGGTTGGTTTTGCTGCAGCATTAAATTTCCAACACTTATCATCAAATTGTATATACCCACCTCCCTCAAAACACCCTCCCCAAATCCATCTATCTTCATCTCAAATAACAATTACTCTCCCCATCACGTTATAAGTTGCTCGTTGCTTTTGAGCACACGAATTAAGATAAAAGTAAAAAAGTATAAGTGATGTGATGAAAAAAATGAAAAAGTATAATTGATATAATGAAGAAAAGTGAAAAAGTAATGCAAATAGTATAAAAAGTATTGAAAATAATAATAAAAAGTAAACAGTAGTTTTCAAAAAAGATAAATAAGCAAATGAGCAGCATATAATGGGACAAACGAAAATGACAACATGAACAACTTATAGTGGAATGGAGGGAGTATTTTACAAAATATTTATGCATCTCGTACATTTTGTATAATAATACTGCAATATTCAGCAAAAACAACATTATACATCCTTAAAGAGAAACAATTGTTATTATTTAAAAATAAATAAAATGCACAGTACTTTTAAATCATAAGAAGCGTACGTACCGTAATAAATTATTTCCCCACTCACAAGTGTGGGATGTAATTTTTTATTTTTAGGAAAATAATTTTGCGCTCATGTTTTCTAAGAAGTAAATAAACTCCACTATATTTTAAAATAACATTTATGGTTTTTTTTTTAAATTATACTTTTTCGTCCATTAATAAATTTATGTTCATTTATTTTATTTGTTTGTTCATAAAATATGTGCAAATTTTTATAAAAATAATTATTTTATATTATCACTCTCCAACCATACTTTAATTATGTGTATAACATTGACTTTACACTCTCATTTATTATATTATTCACATAATTATCTTACTTTATCTATTTTATTGAGTATTTATTAATTTTTTTTAATGTGTGCAAAATGAATGTGAGCATAAATTTTTTGGACGAAAAGAGTATTGTTTAAATTTACTCCATATTTCTTATATTTTATGATTTCGCACTAAAAAAAAAAATACAACAATGTAATATATAAATCTAGGTTTTTATACAATTTTTCAAGATTGAAAACTAGGGGATAAAGACGAAGTGTGTTTAAAATGTCTTTTCGAAAGAATGAAGTTATATTTGAAGATATAAGAAATTTTATTGCCTTTTTGAATTTTAAGGACAAATTTAATTTTATTTGATTGAATAGCAAGGGGGTGTGATGTAATTTTGCAAGTGTAAATTGCAAAAGGATAAGTAGGAATCCGGATTCCCTCCTGTACAGGAGGATCTGTGCAGAAGAGATCGTTGGATCACGCACAGACATGCACACACCTGCATAAATGTGTATGATTCAACGATCCTCCTCCTAAAAAGGATTCTTTTATACAGGAGGGAATCTCCGTCCAAATATAAAAAAGGACGATAGAGAATAAGATTTGTTGAGAGGAGAGAGATTGAGTGATAGTAGGTTCAAATCGGTTGGGTTAATTAGTTGTAGGGGGTTTAGTGGGTTTGGGTTGAGTTAATTACTAAACGTGAATTAATGTGTGTAATGTTTTGTTAGAAATAAAAGTTGCACTTGAATATTAGATATCTAATATATATATATATATATATATATTTTAGACGTTTTTATATATATTTTATTTTATTTTATCTTTTATAATCAAATTGTATATATTATTTTTAATCAAATCATATATAATATGTAATTTTTTTTAATAAGAAAAGAAGCTATATTAATGGGAATAAAGTAATACCCCAAAGGAATTAATTGCATTTTACATAGCTACTAAAGTTCAATCAACTTATAAGTAAATAGAAACAAAAAAAAAAACTCCAGCTCACCAACTTAATCTAAGCATTTTCCTCAACACTGTAAGGCAGATCTTGGATTCTTACATCACTCTTTGAACGAAAATTGACATGCTATTGCCTCCTTCAACTTAAACCAATTCCATAATTTTGTGTTCTATTCATCAACGACTCTATCTACAATTGGATATTTATTTCTGCGGGTAAATATTAGTGGTTAGTAGTTAGTTCACCAAGTCTCCATACACACATATCTCCAAGCCAACCTTATAACTCCCTCCTATTCGTTCCAAAAGGGAATCTAACCCAGGTCACTCACTCAAGTGAGGAGCCCGGTGGCCAGGTGAGCTAACTCACCTGATTTTTCCCTCACTCTTTCTACTTAACAACTTACTAAAGAAGAGCAAATCTATTGAAGGAGAAGAGGGGAGAGAAGTACTAAACCCCAACCAGTTAAGACATTTCATCCACAGTTAGTAAAAGAATTAAATTATTCAATATATATTTTTTAGATGTATATGATGATAAGATTTGATAATCAACTTATAAAATCTGGTGATGACGATGATTACGGTCTTTGTATCATGTTTATAAAATATGTTGAATGTTTAGGCTCTAGTGATTGAGCATACATGATCTAGCTAGAATTCGTGACTTCATTAATATTTTTTTTATATTTTCTCAATATCAATATCAATTAATATTATGAAAAAGGTATATATTGATAAAATTTCTTGTCTCTACATCCCTCGGCTCTGACTACCTGTGCAGTTCCGAGTTCGGATCCTCTCCATTTCCTTGTGTAAATTTCTCCTAAAGTTAGGAGAAAGATAGACACAATATAGGAAATGGGGTTATTATCATGAATAATAAAAAAATAAAAAAAATATTTATAAATTATTTTAATTTTGTGTCTATCTCTCTCTAAAATTCAAAGGAAATATATGGAGAGGATCCGTGGGCGTGTAGTTCCCTCGAATGTCAGCGATAAATAACTAATGGCCAAGCAACATTCACAATCTTTAAAAGATAATTTGGAATATGAATTATACTATTATACACACACACACACATATATATATATATATATATATATATATATATTCTTAGATTTTTCTTTTAAAGTTAATGGGGGGAGATGCTGCCTACTTAAGACTTTGCTCAAATTTAAAGATGCGTGCAGTAAGGATGCATG
The DNA here is from genome assembly GCA_026898435.1 of Prunella vulgaris. NCBI lineage: Eukaryota > Viridiplantae > Streptophyta > Magnoliopsida > Lamiales > Lamiaceae > Prunella > Prunella vulgaris. The sequence goes on along the minus strand of JAPKLY010000020.1, from coordinate 1,617,145 downwards.
CATGTAGATACATATATATTTAATAAGGATAATTTCAATATTAATGTTACATAATTAACTGCGTGCGCGCATTTAAATAATTATGCCTAAATTCGTACGTATTGTATTTATGTTGCACATGTATGAAATTAAATGCAAGCGTCACCCCAATTGGATCTCTATATTGTATATGCAAGCTAGCTATCTAATTAATAATCTATGCCACTAGCAACATTAATTCATTTCAATGTAAACTTGTCACATTTTTAGGCGAAAACGATTTTTAATTAATTAATTAATTGCTAAAAATTTGAATTAGTCTAACATCATATAACTTGTTAAGGATATTGTTACCAAATTATCCAAATGCACATTTATTATAATTGATATTTAGCTAGATTAATTTTCATGTACTAAATGTAGCTTAGTTTATAAATTGCTTGTAGAAAACTTAAAAGTTACTGGTAGAATAGTCAAAGTATTGTAGAAATATTATACACCGTCAATCAATAAAATTGAATTAGTAATTATAATATTGTTTTTTTATGCGGTCTCAGAGTTTGTGTTAACGTCTCATGTCCACAGTCAAGTGTTAATATCTCCTAATTTCCTACCATCGTGTCCTTGGCAATGCCTATTTTTCTTCTTCGCCGTCCATATGTTCATAGTCTTGTGTAGACATATATTTTTCCACGTGTATCTGTATCATTCATCCTTGCGTGCCTAATATGTTGGGAAATGCATAAGATTATTGTTTTGATATAATCTCAAAATCCCTAAGTTTAAAGTCTAAAGGTTTAGTTGACATTCTAGTTCGAAAGCCTACTTGTTAGGAAACTTAAAATAGTTGACATGTTAGTTTAATAGGCTATAGGCCACTTGAAGACCGAAAACTAACTCGCCTGTGAAGAGCAACTAGACTGATGCCTTAAGGCCCAGCTTTGAGACCAATGGGCTACTTTGGAGTAACATGTCAGTCATTGTGTTCTTTTAAAAGGTGTTTTTTAACAAAAGATATTATCCACATGAGTATTCCTCCTTCCACCCAATACACTCTTTTACTTATTTTGGGACCAACATAATATAATTTTGTGTCTATATTTTCTCCTATTCTACGGTCTTTATATTAATTCTGTGTAATTATTTTGTCTCTCCTTTTGTCATTGTTTGTTAGCCCGAATTCATTACGTTTTCTCTTGCTCTTCTCTCTCTGCATGTTATCATATCTCTCTCTCTCTCTCTATTCAACTATCAATGTTTCTATATTTGTACTACCAGTCTCACATTCGTGTTATTTTTGTCAAAGCGTGATTTCTTTTATTAGTTTCTAGAGTGTAATATATATCATATGAGGTACTTTCCATCTTGTGAGACCAATTAGATATATTGTTATAAAGTTAGAAAGCCAGAGATTTGAAGAAATCGTCAGAAGATATATGCCCATTGTAACTAATATTATTTTTGATATTATTTTCATGTACTAAAAATTTAGTGTGATTTATAAATAGCTTTAAAAATATTCAAACTGTTGTATTTTATACTCTATCAATAAATAAAATTAAATAGGCACCATCTCATTTTTTACAGGTTCTACCAAATGCTCGTGAAACTAGTTAACATTCCCAATTAGTCATGATAATCATGAAAAAGGCAAAAAAGTAATTTGGTTAGTGTCTTAGTGACTAAAATTATAGATAAGTAGTGTATTTAACATCGATCTCAAGATGTTGGAGAATTATATTTTCTAGTAATATACGTGTATGTCACCAAAACAAGAAAAATATGATCACCCTCAGATAAAAGATTAAATTAATCATTTAATTCGTTGATCGTAACAAAATAAAGAATTGCCTAAGAAATTTGTCCATATGACTATAAAATATTTAACTACAAGTTTCGTAGTGAAAATTGCCTATAAATTTGCTTACTTTTTTTTTTTAATTATATTGCTTTGGGGTAAATTATACTTTTGGTCTTATAAAAATTTATGATAAACATATCTGATTCCACGTTTTTTTTTATCTTAATTTTAACATATTTAGTCACATTTATCAAAATAAATTATACTTTTGGTCCCATGAAAATCTATGCTTAACATTTGTACCATATTAATTCATTAATTTTGACAAAAAAAATCATATGGGACCATTTGTGTTAAAAAATAGAACTAAATTCATGGGACCAATTGTACAATTTACTCTATTAATTACTTCATCAATTCCTATAGAATTTTCATATAAATTTTTTTAGGTGAATTGCTTGTTGATAATTAATTAACTAGAAATTTTATTTTATGGACGAATTGATTTCGTTAACAAATTGCTGTGAAATTTTTTGTTGAAAAAATTTGTAAGCAAATTTAAATCTTTAGGCCGTTTTTTTTTTTTTTTTTTTGCAGTGATCGATATATCAAGATAAGAAAAAAATAAAAAATTTTAAAAAGAAAAAAAAAGATGTATCATCATTTATTGGAACCACACTTATTTCGAATAGAATGGAAAAAATTATATAAGAATCAAAAAGATGTTTTCATTTATTTATGTATTGGTTTAATTTAGTGGGAGTGATTAAAATGAAATAATTTTATTGGTCCAAATGGATAGAATTTTTTTTTTTTTGTGATTATTCAAAAAAATCACTATATTTATAAATAGGTTCTATGCAGAAAAAAAAAGTGCTTCTGTGTAGAGAAAAAAATGTTTCTATGCAAATATTGTGAACCTATTTATAAATATAGTAACTTTTTTATAGCTACATGTAAATCAAATTTTTTTTTAAATGAGACATGAAGGACACAATGATCTGAAGCAATTCATGGCCTGACAGTACTATAGAAGTAAGAAAATTATCATTGATTTAAACTCTGAGACGACTGGGAAGTACTCCAATAAAACACTGCACAGTGCACACACAAGTCAAATTTAATATAATGTCAGAATTAAAACATACACCATAAATTAATTTATAATTAATGTATATTTGGTAAAGTCCTTTCGTTTTCAAAAAATGTCTGCATTTGGCTTGTGTCCACTGCATGTTTTCTACAATTGATGAGAAATGGTACATTTTACTTGTGTCTTCATGAATCTCTGCCATTAATCTTGGTGTTAATGGCCAATAAATTGTTTGTCTGAACAAGCCATATAAGCTAGGGCAGAGTACAGCTTAATATTGTGCATTCTATCCTCTCATATTTTTTAATTTTTAGGGTTTCCTTTAATTTCAAACTTTTGTTCATTCGTATATATATATATATATATATATATATTGTCTAATTTTATTTTTATTTTCTATAAGTTAGGGGGGAGGCGGGGGAGGGTGTTTAGACATTAATTTGTGTATATATATATATATATATATATATATATAATGATTTGCACACCAATGATTTGCACACCATTGATTCCTGCCTTTTCTTTAAGGAATGAAAATCATTCCTTCTCTTAATTCATATTTTTTATTTTTATATTCCAAATTATTATTTTGTTACTATTACATTATAATATCTAAGTCTTATTAGAGTTTTAAATAACTTTTGAAATATAAAAAAATTATGATAAATTTTTATTAGTAAAGTTTGTTATTGTGACATTAATTATTCAAGTGGATCGTCTCAATTTATAGAAGAATCTCGTCAAATAAGATAATCAAACTAATATATAGCTAGCAATATATCAACACGATTAAAATTTGGTGATAAATATATCAATATAACAATAAGAACACGAACATTCCACGCCTAATTTGTGTAGTAAATCACTCTTTGTAAGAAAATCTCTTTTAAGTGGACATGTGACAAAAGATTGTTGGTCAAGTCTTTTGTCCAAAATTGTAGAGCAACACAAATATTTCTAAAAGTATTAATTATAAATAAAATCTACAAGATATAATAAAAGGGTAAAAATTTGTACGAAAACAGTTAATAATAAGATATCAAACATTTGAACATGAGTATAAAAAATCTCATCAGAAGTATTAAAAATAGTGTGCTTTACATATTGGTTCAGAAAAAATCACTACATTTACAAATTGGTTCATAATATTTGCACGGAAGTTTTTTTTTTTTTTTTGCACGGAACCAATATGTAATTTGTGTGAATTTGTTGAACCATTTTGTACTTTTTCCTTAAAAATATGGATCAATGATATTATGTTAAAATTATTATAAATTTTATTTACCCCAACTTTTGATACCCCTAATAAATATTTTGATACATTTAACCAAATATGTAATACTTTAAAATGAAAAATGATAAGCTTATTATAAGATATTTTCGTATAAAACCTAATCTAACAAAAGAAGGACCCACACCTAAGATTGAGCTTCAAAAGCTCAGTAAATCGTTGTGTGGTTATTATTTTTCATTGCAGTCATTGCTCTCAAGGTGTTCATCAGTGTATGTAGTATCTATTGCTCCAATCGCACATTAACTATATTTTCACTTTTTTTTTTCGATTTTTAGCCACATATTATCACTAAATCCCCCTAATTTACTTCGAGTAACAACATTTATAACTGAATCAGTAAATATTTATGGTAATGATAGTCACTGATCATGTAATCAAACCAAACAATTGAATAATAATATGCATATTCATTTCATTATTTATTACTATCGCTCCAATTCTTATCTCTGCTTAGGAATGCAAATAAACCGATCCGAGCCAAATATCACTAGGCTCGAGCTTGGCGGTAGCTCAGTTAAATTTTAATTTGAGTTCAGGATTAACTCGGATATAAAATATTTAGTTCGTGAATAATTCTAACTCGGCTCACCAAAAGTTTGTTAAGAAAGTAATCTAGCTTTGTTCCAACTTGGCTAAAAAAAATTCCTTTATATACTAATGAAACGTAATTCAAGCTCAAATTGCAAGAGCTCCAAAAAAATATTCAAAACACATAATCGTGACCATATTCAAATCTTAGAGATCCTATGAACGACTTCTTTCTTTCCCTTACCTATATTCATTTAATTATTTTATTATAATAAATAATGTTTATTTAAAATTTTATATATATATATATATTAGTCAAGTATTTTTACAAGTCCTTAACAAGTGTGTTTGCAAATATGTTCGCAAGTTATATCACGAATTGGTTCACGAATTTATTCGCGAGCCTTATAAATGAACATGTTCGCGAGTTTTCGAACTAAATACTTATAGGCTTGAGCTCAATTTGACAAAATATTTGAGCTTGAATTTGGGTTCAATTCGACTCAGAAAAATTAATAAATGCATATTTTTCGAGTCGAGCCTTGAACAGTTTGCGAATGGTTTGACCCATTCACATTCCTTTTCTACTAATCCTAACAAACCAAGCATTGTGCTTGGATTGAAAATTCTTTATTGAGAATGAGTTTGATGAGAAATATATGTTAATTATAGTGATTAATGACAATAAAAGATGATCCACAATACTATTTTTCCTCCTAATAAAGTAATTATTATCTCATTTAATTATTACGAAAATAAAGTTCAATCTGACTTGAGTGTTGGAGTCCTTGCGCCGGGACCTTTCCCTGTTTTTTTTTATAGATCCAAAAAATCGCGATTAGATGAAAAAAATGAAGATCCAAAATATTAAACGACATCAATACTTAAGGGTAGAAAGTATGTACATTGAAATTTTGAAACAAGACAATAAATTTTCTTTACATGTTCGACTTTATAAAGATTTAGATGCGTGTACTTATTACCTTGAAATGAAATTAAAGTTATATTAAAAATTTGTCGTTTATTGTTATTTAATATTTAGATATATTAATTAATTTTTTGAAATCATTAATTTATCCTATGGACAATGAATTTCATGAAGATGATTTGGGATATGCAGGGCCACTATACAATTAATATGATTGTATCCTCCTCAGTTTTCTTTATAGAATTTATTGGCCATTAAATCATTTTATACACAATTTCGGAATTGTAATAAAAGCATGAGCATAGATGTTGTACAAAGGTTCTGGTGAAAACTCAGGCCATAAAAATTTAATAACACTGTAAATTTTTAGAAAGTTTATAATAAATTAGATTCTTCCTAGATCTAATTAATAACGAGATCAGGTGGTTGGAATATTGAACCATCATCTAATTTTAATTTAGTCATGGTTAAATACTTATAATTTTAATATTTTTAAACTTAAATATTAATTACTCCATAATACTGTTATTGTCATATTAAATAGGGATAATTTAAATAGTAAAAAATTTAATTTATATTGAGGATATCCCTGAGTAATAATTAATGTAATACATCTAATTTTGATTATCGATATGAAATTCTTAATACTCTTGATCAGATAGTTAATAGTTTAAAATTTTTCAAAATATTTTGTGGTAAATATTACCATGCACTTGTCATTAATAAAATGTATTCACTCTGATTTTAATAAAATGATTTTTTTACCCTTCAATTCATTTGCAATTTAAATATCTTTTTTTCACTTTTTATTGATAATTAATTATGAGACGTCCCTCCTTAATTAAATTCCAATATAATATTTAGGTAGTACTAGATGTTTTCCAAATCTGAAGTAGAATTATGATGGAGATAATTAAATTTGATTTTAATTATTTATATTTTACATAATTTTAGGGCTTTATTCAAGTTCTAATTTATTAGTAAATCGGACATTTAGAATTTATACGCTTAAAATTGTAGTTAATATTATATAGAAAGAGTTTCAGGATTATTTTAATACAACTTTTAATTATTAAGAAAATTTAGAATTATTATCTGGTAAGTTTAAAATTAATCTTGTCCATCATGGTACCACATTTTCTATGCTGCATCAAATTCAAAAAAATCAGGACATATTGGATGGAAAGTCAATAATTATTTAAAAAGTTAGATTAAACAATTGAAAAATAATTCGCATTTTAATTGAAGGAAAAAATCTTGAGGGACTGTGGCAAATGGGTGGATGGGACATGGGTTTGGGAGTTCAAATGGAGCCGAGATCTTAGGTATAGGGACACTGATTCTTTTAATCAATTGCTTTCGTCTATTCACAGGTTGCAGCTACATGAAGAAGAGAAGGATACATGGGAGTGGAGTGGATCGGAGAACGGAATCTATTCTACCAACAAGACATACAATCATCAGCTGCAGCAAAAAGGGCTTGAAGAATGTTCTGACCTTGAAAGGAAAGCATTCTCAAGGATCTGGAAAAATTCCGCACCAATAAGGGTTCAAACATTAGTGTGGAAATTATTGAAAGGCCGCATGGCTACCAAAGATAATCTCATGGTTCGGGGCATTCGTCCAGCAGAGAATTTAATTTGTGAAGTGTGCGAGGCGAAAAATGAGAATGATCAACACCTATTTTTTCAATGTAAGCTTGCGACAGACTTATGGGTAAAATGCTATCAATGGCTTGGGATAGAAATGGTTCCACATATACATTCTTTCATCCATTTCGCCCAACATAGAACGATCTTTGGTTCGGGCAAGGGAGAGAGGGTTGCTGCCACTATTTGGTTATGTATAATATGGTCGATATTGAATGCTAGAAACGAGAAGGTGTTCAATAATAATATCCCTGATACAAGTAAAATTTGGGATGAAATTAGAGCTCGTCTATGGTCTTGGTTTACAGTGCAGTCCAAAATAAAAGGTACCGTTTCTTTTCATCAGTGGCTGCAAACTCCCTGTGGATGCTTCTTAGATAGATAGAAAGGTGATTTGTGTGTTTTTATTGTTCATGGTTTTAGGAGTATGGTTTATGAGATTGGGTGCTGTAGGAATGAGGATTAATTATAAGTTTGCTATCACTCTTCTGTTGACATGATGTAATATGCTCCTTGGATTATTTCTTATAGTCCGAGGACGCTATTTGTTTCATCATTAATAAATATATCTCTTTAGTGATAAAAAAACCCTTGGAAATGTTAATCTGCCAGTTCGAAATTAAATTACAAATGATTTCAAAATCAATCGGCACATGGACATGGTAATTGATCGATCTTAGAGGATATCTCTAGTTATAACATCATTTTGGAGACATATATTGAATTAAGGACAATCAACAAATAAATAAATAAATAAATAAAGTAATAATTATAGATGGGTACAGAAATAATACACTATTTTAAAATTATATTATTATTTTCCACTGGAAAATTATACTCCCTCCATTCCAGATTTTTTTTCCAAAAGATTTGGCCACACGGATTAAGAAAAAAAATAGAGTATGTGAGTATGAAATTAATTCATAAAACATAAAAAATGTACTTTATTAATTTGTGAGAATTGTTTTAATATCTGAAGATATTAATTTGAGATGTATTCAATATTATGTATACTCACATATTTTAATTTTTGGAGAATTTGAGTTTGAGTTTTCCTGAGCTAACTTGAATATTGTTGGATTCTACGCCGATGTAGGAGAGAATCTCCAATACACTTGTGTTAAATTTGGTCGTAACTCAATACGGGGCCATCCCTGATAATTTATTCCTTTTCTGGATTAGAATTATAAGAATATTTTATTATTATACTCCCTCCGTCCATGAAACTTTTTCTCATTTTTTTTTGGGCACGAGATTTAATGAAAAGTAGTATTATATTAAAATGATAGATAAAGTAAGGGAAAAATAAGAGTATTGTGGGGCCCAAAAATTTTATTGTGAGTGTTGGTTGTTTCCAAATAAGAAAATGGAAATAAATTTTGTGGACAAACAAAAAAAGAAAGTGGAAAATAATTTGGTGGATAGAGGGAGTATAATTTTTCATTTCTTATGAATGTGGTCATATCTACGTTCATCAATGTTCTTAAGATTGTAGTGTAAACATCTTTAGTTCAGGAATATGCACGTTATTCAATTTCATTTAATTTATATTTAGGTGCCGTTTGATTGAGATAATGGGGATGAACAATGAAAATGAACGAGAATTCATTATTTCCATTAATAATTATAATTGCTATTATTCATTACACATTAACGAGATTATAAAAATGGTAATTGAAATGGTAATCAATAATTCGATAGTGATTAGCCCTTTAATGGGAAGGTCTCATGTGCAACTGATGTTCGGTGTACTCTTATAATAGTTAAATTTGTTTATACTGAAAAACTGCGGGTTGATATACTGAAAAGTTGTGGGTTAATATATTGAAAAGTTTACACTATTGTTGATTTTTTTAGTGTAAGCGTTTCGATATATCAACCTGCAACTTTTCAATGTAATCAACAATCACTTTTTAAGTATAAACTGTTTCAACTATTGAATGAATATACTCCTTAATGATATTCATTATAATTATCATGTTAAATTCATATCAAGCGATCCTTGATTTAAGGATTCAAAGGTCCTAAAACTGTGGTTGAACTATATATTTTGAATCTCTTCATGTCAATAATATTTTTTCCCATATTTGGATTTATTTTATGAGGCTTCTTCTTTTGGTAATGTAAATAGATGTGCGCTCATATTGGAGTCTTTTGTGTATTAACTCAATATAATATTTTTATTTATGCTAAAAACAATTGCCATTATTCAATTATTGAAGTTGAGTTAAAGTCTCAACTTCCCCTCATTTAATCCATTAATTGTTTGTACAGGAGGCAACAGTAATAACTGTAGTTGCCCTACATAATTAGCCATAAGATTTTCTATTAATTACTTGCCCAACCATTCATTCCTTTCTTCTTTTTTCCGAAAAAAAAAAAAATCATTATGGTAAATCAATAAATTAAAAAGAAAAATCTTTCTGAAAAAAAAAGAAGAGAAAAGAGCATTATATACATGGTCTTAAAGTTGCCTTTTTTTTTAAGGGTTAATTCTATAAAAATACACCATCTTTTACTCAACTTTCAAATTAATACCGGGTTTTACGATTATATTTTTTTTATTGGTAAATATTAGTTGTTAGTAGTTAGAAGTTAGTTCACCAAGTCTCTTTACACCTCAAGAATATCTCCAAGTCCATCCTTATATCTCCCTCCTAATTTGTTCCCAAAAGGAATCGAACTCAGGTCACTCATTCAAGTGAGGAGCCCGGTGGCCCTGATTGGTTTTACGGTTATAATTAAAAGCACAATCTTTTAAAAAAATTCAATCAAATACATATTTTTCATCTCCGACCGGCAATTGATGATGTATCTCGCCGGAGTGAGTAAAAGCATGACATGCATAAAATTTAAAAATTCAAACCTCCAGTATTGATATTTTTTAGAATTTGGTATGATTTTGAACAATTTTTCTAGGGTATTTGAATGTTTTTTCAAGTGTTTTGTGAATCTAATATTGAAAGTTACAAACATATAAGAACATTTTTCCCTTTTACAGGCATAAAATATTTATAAATAGAAAGTATTGTTAATTTATATATATGAATATGTATATGTTGTGCAAATTAAAAAAATAAAATATAATTAAATGTGTGTAAGTCAGTGTAGTAAACTTTCACGTGCTCCGAAGAGACATGTTATTGATCGTCGACCGAAATTAAAACAATATGTATCGAATTGAAATTTCTTAAAAGGTCGGACTTTTTAATAATAATCGTAAAACTCGGGATTAAATTAAAAGTTAAGTAAAAGATGATGCATATTTTTTATAGAATTAACCTTTTTTTTAAATAGAAAATTTGAAATTACCCTTCTTTTTTTAAAATGAAAGCTTCGAGTATTAAATTAATCAACACATGCAACATAACTATTGGAAAATATCCATAATATCGGAAAAGTCGAGTGAATAGGGACGAGTTCAATTCCAAATAAATGTTGTTTTAAGAGGGGAATAAATTCTACTAATAATTACTCCCTCTATCCATTAAAAATATACACTTTTTTTACACGTGGTTTAATACAATATGTTGGCGGATATTTTGGGATATTGTGGGATCCGTTTATGAATAAAATGAATATTTTTTAAAATTATATTTTTAGAAAAACATAATTAAAAATATAAACATAGTAATAAATGTACTAAAAGAAGGGCAAATTAGTAATTAAACCGCATGAAACTTGTTAAATCTATGGAGTATTTAATTTGGTAGGGAGAGAGAACTTAAAATTACAAAAATAGTACGTACCCTACATGGTTAATTTCATTTTCCAATTCCAACGGATATCAACACTACTATTTTATGTAGCATTCATTGAAATTTCCTGCAAATCAATCAATTAAATGTTTGTTTTTAAAAGCAATCTCATCAGTAATTAATTTCTTGTTGCATTTTCCCATAAGGGCTTTGAATGCACAATTTAATTATAAACAGCTCCAAAATATATACATTTTTAAGATTGTTTTTAGATGAAGTGTTATGTACACTTGATTTAATTGGTCAAGCCAATATTTTATACTCCCTCCTCCTCCGTCCCCTTATAAGTTATAAGTTGTCTCTTTAACTACATTTTATGTAAACAATTATGAATTTGTGTTATCATAAATTACGGTAATATCTCGTCTTTAACAGTGATAACTCAAAAAAATGTCAAAACATTTTGCAAGTCAATTTAACAATAATGTTACAACTGCAGCAGAGCAAAAAAAAAAATACATGAATTCAAGCTTTAATTTCTTTACCAATCCGTTAAACCTCATTATGAAAAATCAAGATTTGAAGCCTGATACACAATCAATAAATTTTATGTAAAATTTAACTTATTGAGCCGATGTACAACTGCTTAAATTATTGTCCACGCCGAGCAAATTACGCCGCTCTTTGTGGGCAATCATTGACACATTTAATTGATCGATGTTTTGAGACAGTAGAGAAGACGAATCATTGAGTGAAGAAATAAAAGTGAAAGACAAGAAAGTGGGAAGGATAAAGGGTGATACCAATGTTTAAATTGTACTGAATAAAAAGTAAAATGGCCCAAAATATTTCTAAATAACCAAGCCACTTTTTATATAATATAGATACATATTTTCCTTTAGCTCTTTATAGTCGTTTATAAGGTCACAAGTGTAAACATAAAGTATGGTTTTGTTACCCCTCAAAAAAGAAAAGGTATAGTTTCGACCAAATAAAGAATCAAGGAGAACGTAAACAAAAGATAGGGACGTGCTTCATCTTCCTGATTATGCAGAGCTGCTAAAAAAATATTGCAATATTTTTTTTAATTAGTTTATACTCCGCCGTCCCAAAACTACTTTCACACTTTCTTTATTTGGACGTCCCAATTCTACTTTCACACACCTAAAAACGAAACATTTTATACTCACAAAAGTCAACAAAATATACTTTATTTTATTTTATTATTTAACTTTACATTCACATACTCACTTTTCCTTGATTCGTGGTAGTCCTGGGACGGGGGAGTACTACTTATTTAATGAGAATTAAAAAAAAGGCCCAAACTATATAGTATATACCCCTCCGTCATTATTAGATACACATTCTTTTAATATACACATTCTATTTTCACTATATTTTTATCAAAAATTAAACTAAATTTCGAAAGATATTTACTGAATTAATATTTTTGCAATTTTTCCAAACATATTTTCACACATTTTTGTTAAAATATAGAATTAATTTCAAAATAAATATATTTTGAATGGGGGTATCTAATAATGTTGGAGGGGTATATAGTTGGGCCCTAAAAAGAATTCGAAATTAATAATTATGGGCTTGGTATTTTAGCCCATATTGGGCTTTTCTTTAATTTCAGTTTAGCCCATATTGATGCGGTTAGAGGACTTGGGTGATTGGGCCACAACTCCGTCTATGATATCGATCTACCCCAATCAAACCATAAATTTGAATTAAAGATACACTTCCGGCATGTTTGCAATCTTTAGTAGAATTGAAAAAGTGATATTAAGTAATTTAAGTAATAAAATGAAAAATATAGAGTGTTTTGATTTTAAAAAATGATTTAGAAAAATGTATTTACAAAAAAAGTATTTCTAAAAAGGATATTGAATATTATTTTTTTGGGGAATGTGTAGAAGTGCTTATGTGGAAGTTAGAAGTTAAAAATTGTTGACTGATTAAAAATTGTAATAAACACTTACAATAATAGTTGACAACATATTTTAAGTGATTTTTTTTTTCAAAAAATAAGCACTTTTACTTTTTTTTTAGAGTTTGCAAACATGCACTTAATTTAGTTTCCTAATGAATAGTTTTTAGAACGTAATATATGTTCGCTCTTACAATAATATATGTTCGCTCTAACAGTAACATATATTTGCTCCTCATTTTCTATTACTATATTAGTAAACGTGTGTTACTGTAAAAAAATGTATTTTATAAAAAAAAATATGTGTTTCTTTATTTATTCATCATCCATTTAAATCTATTATTGTATGGGAAATAATTATTTCTATAAAAATAAAAAAATATTTATGAAAACCAAGATTTATTCATATATTAACACTTTTTACTCTTATATTATATGAAAAAATATTTATTCTATAAAAACAAATAAAATATGTAAAAGAACAATATTTAATATAATAGTAACCTACATTTGCTCTAATAGTAATTGTTGATGGGCGAGCTACTCGAGGCAAATCAGATAATCAAGACCACCTAGGAGGTCGCCAGAGAGCTCGCCAGAGTGCCAAGCATGCCTCCGGGCACCAGATCGTAGGAGCTAGCCTAGGTACTCACCTCGGAGCTCGCTCAGGTGCTCGTCTCTGAGCTCGTCCGAGCGCCCATCTCCGAGTTCGCCTGTAAGCTCATATGATAGTCTATAGGACTCCGATGGTGCGCTCTTTTTCCCTCTGTTAGGTTTATCCACAAGGGTGGTTTACGACGAGGTTTTTAATGAGGCCCATCTAGTCTAAGGCATAGTAGTAGGACGAGACAAGACATAGGGAGCAGTGTGAGAGACCAAGGCGAGGGTAAGGAACCCTCATCAACACAGGAAGCCATATAGGCTCGTAAGGTGCCGTCTCTCACTCGCACACCTATAAATAAGACCTCTCTTGTACTATTCACACAATTCTAATACATTTCCTACATTACACTTTCTCTCTCTAAACTCTCTCTCTCTCCCCACATTATCTCCTTCAAGAACATAAATCATAAGATTATTGTTTGATAGAATTAATCCGTTATAAAGAGCCACATAAACGAACACGATTAACAAATTCTATCAACAATTTGGCGCTAGAAGGAGGGTTCCCGAATCTGAAAATTAAAAATTTTCAAGAACAAAAAATTAGGGTTTGTTGAAGATTTGAAGGTGTTCTTGATAAAACTCAAGAACACTTGAAGATACACATACATATTCATTCCTTCAAACAAAAACCCAGGTTTCCGAGTAAAAATCCAGATTTTCGGATTTACAAATTTTGTCCAGAAAAAGTTTTCAAACGCACGCGTGTACACGAATAAACCGGACCCCAGATAATTCGTCAAACTCGAGGCTAGACGAAAACTTACACAGCTCCACCCAAGCTGGACGACCTCCATCCCGGCGACCTCTCTCCACCTCGACGACCTGCAGCGAGCTACCCCCTCCGAAATCCAAAAATGGCTAACACTCGAGCCGCCAAAGGACAGGCCTCCGCAGCTGCGGGAAGGTCCAAAGGAGGTAACCAGAACCAGGCCGAGGTGGAGACCTCACGCCAGGTGGTGGAGACCTCGCAACCACCTCCCCAGAAGAGCACCGCAGCTCCGCGACCTCCGCGAGTTGCGGTGACCCAAGAAGACTTGGCCCCCGCCCTGAGGGACCTGACCAGCAACCCCGACGAGCTCCAACGCACCATCGCGACCTTACAGAGGTTGCAGCAGAGGCAGCAGGACTAGCTCGCCCTAGTACCCAGGCGAGCTCCTGCTGCCGAAGCCCGGGAGCAGACCAGGCCCACCCAGGGCACCCAGACCCGGGGAGACTACAGCGTACTCCCCACCGAACAGGAGGCGAGCTCGGTACAAGCTTGCCAGCGCAGGGAGAGGACTGGCAAAGCCAAAATGGTGGAGGAGGATCCCGCTCCATACACCGGAAGGGAGTCGGCCTACACCGGGGCATTTGGCACCCACCAATCATATAGGAGGGAAGTCCTCCAAGGCCGCCTGGGCCCGAGGTACGGGGAAAATGAGTGGACGACGGCCCCAGCTGCGTCCCACGGGGACTCCGACCAGCAGCCACGCAGATCAGCCCACGAAAGGCTGAGGAGGCTCGCCACTGACCGGCTAGGCCCCCACGGCAGACGCCAATTCCAGCCCGCCACTGAGAGGTCACCCCAGAGTGAGGCACCTCGGGGACGTGCGTCCGTGAGATGCACAACCTTTGAGCAGCCTCCGCCGGAGGTGACCCGGGATGACGAGCTGGCCTCACTGAAAAAGGCCGTTGAAATGCTACAAGCACAAGTAGCAGCCAAGTCTGGCGGACCTGACGCCACGACTCTCCCCACATCTCCATTGGCACCTGCCATCCTCCGCGCACCGGTGCAGAAAAAGATCCAGTTCCCGGTGATGTCCGCGTACGAAGGCGAATCTGACCCGAAAGTCCACCTGGCCAAGTACGTGGACTTCATGATTTCGGTTGGCGCCACCGACTCCACCAAGTGCCGGAACTTCCCGCTGACCCTAGGGGATCGAGCTCACCGCTGGTTCTCTTCACTCGCCCCGGGGTCAATCTGCTCATTTGGCCAACTCTCACGGGAGTTCCTGGCCCACTTCTCTGGTTTCGGATCCTACCTTACCCAAAAGCACCAACTCGCCAACATCCATCAAGGCGAGAACGAGACCGACCAGCAGTACCTAGAAAGGTTCAACAAAATTCTGCTGGAAGGCGAGCCGGTAAGTGAGGACACCAAGGTAGTCGCAGCGATGGCCGGACTCAGGAGGGGTACCGACCTCTGGAAGGAGATGCACCTCGCATGTCCCAATACTTACAGTGAATTCCGTCACAAGGCGGGGGTGTTCGTGGCTATGCAGGAGGCACTACTGAAAGAAGTTAGTACCCACGAAGAAAGGAAGCCCTACGGGAAGAAGTCCGGGGGACACCTACAAAACCCCCCGGAACTTAAAGGCCTTTGGCGAGGGAGACGAGCTCAAAGAAAAGCTCAATCAGGTCCTCACTCTCTCCGTTGACCACGTCTTCACTGCCGTCAAGGGCAAGGCCATGCTGGAAGAGCCAAGGCGGATCCGCCAGGACCGCACGAAGCTCAACCCCAACAAATTATGCGCCTACCATCAGGCCATCGGCCACTTCACCAGCGAATGCCGAGACCTCCTCAAGCAACTCTGGAAATTTTACGAGGATGGGAAGCTGGCCGAGTTTGTGAAGAAGGCCCCAGCTAAGAGGTCAAGGTTCGAAAGGAGGGCTACCTCCGATGATGAAGAGGAGGAAGCAGACCAACCTGGTCCCCATAACAGACGGAGGGCACCTCCCCAGCCTCAGCAAAACATGGAGCCCACCCGGGAACTCTTGGTTCTCGAGGAGGAGATCAGAGCTGCTGGAGGTCTCCAGGACGGGGGATCCTCCATATCCAGGAGAAAGAGAAAGGCCGAAATCCGGGCCATAAACCAAGTCCAGGAGGGCAGCTCCGGCCCCAGATCCATCTCGCAGCTTACTGATGAGCTGACGTTCTCCTCGGCGGACCTGGAGGGGGTACTGATGCCCCACAATGACTCGTTGGTGATAACCGCCAACATCATGAACGTTCGAGTTCACAGGCTACTTGTGGACACCGGCGCATTCACCAACATTCTCTTCAAATCCACCTTGGATGCCTTAGGTGATTTTGAGTCGTATCTGGAACCTAGCAATGCTAGGATAGTGGGGTTCGGAGAAGCTGTAACCGTCCCCCTAGGTAGTGTTAGGTTGAGCATCCAGCTTGTATCGGCTGAGGATCCCGAAAGGAGACTGACTAGGCTCATAGATTTCCTTGTTGTCGACCAGCATTCCTCCTACAACGGGTTCCTTGACCGCTCATTTATTAATGAATTCAAAGTGGCGTGTTCGACCTACTACTACTGTTTGAAATTCCCAACTCCAAAAGGTGTCGGAACTATAAAAGGTGACCAGAAAAAGGCCCGAGAGTGTTTACTCCAAATGAAAGATGGCCAGGTCAGAAAAGCGGTGACACGAGTCCAAGTCCTTGAGGAGGACGTACAGATTCCTGCAGATGAGTCAAACATCTTAGACGTCATCTCGGTCGAAACTGAGATGATGGAGGTAGGCGATTTGTCAGAAATCAACCAAGGCACTGGACCTGTGCAAGACACACAACCGACACCAATGGAGGACTTGGAAGAAACCCAAGTGTTGAGACCTGCGCAGGGGTCAGTACCTGCGCAGGAGCAGCAACCTGCTTCCATGGAGGTGGCTGATGAAGTCCAAGATGAGGGTCCTGCGGGGGGTCAAGAACCAACACCAATGGACGTTGACCCAACTCCCCAAGTCACCGCTCCATCCCAAGTTGACAAACCACCGGAGGTGTTCACAGCTGACGAGGCCGCCCATGCTGAAAGCCAACCCGATGACCTCGAACCGCGCATAGGCCACGAGCCTGCGCGGATGTCACAAGAGGAGTGGGATGAGTTCATCAGCGACTCGAGGTGGAAAAGCAAAAAGAGAAAAGCCACCCCATGGAGGAATTGACGGCACTCCCGGTGGACCCGGAAAGGGACTTAGAACTTTTCATCGGTTCTGAGTTACCTGAACCGTACCGGTCAAGGATGGAGCTATTCTTAATGACCAACCTAGACGTGTTTGCCTGGTCCCACGAAGACATGACAGGGATCCCGTTGGAACATGCTTGCCACAGACTTAACATAGATCTGACGTGGAGACCCGTATGCCAAAAGCGGAGGAAGTATGGACCAGACAAGTACGCAGCTCTAACTGTTGAGGTGGAGAAGTTGTTAGACAACAAGCTCATCAAGGAAGCTTTGTGTCCGCAGTGGGTTGCAAACCCCGTCCTGGTGAAGAAACACAATGGAACGTGGAGACTCTGCATTGACTTCACGGACCTGAACAAAGCATGCCCGAAGGACAACTTCCCACTGCCTCACATCGACCAGCTGGTGGATAGCACCGCAGGCCATGAGATGATGACATTCATGGATGCTTTTGCGGGCTATCACCAGATAGCTCTACACCCAGATGACCAGGAACACACGGCGTTCTACACCAACAAGAATATGTATTGCTGGGAAAGGATGCCGTTCGGACTCATCAACGCCGGAGCCACCTACCAAAGATTGGTGAACAAAATGTTTGATCAACACATTGGCGAATCCATGGAGGTGTACGTAGATGACATAGTTGTCAAAAGTTTGAGAAAGGAGGACCACCTGGACCACCTAAAACAGACTTTCGACATACTGCGCCACTACAACATGAAGTTAAACCCCAAAAAGACCAGCTTCGGCGTACACTCCGAAAAGTTCCTGGGGCATCTAGTTAGCCAACGTGGAATTGAGGTCAACCCGATACAAGTCCAGTGCATAATCGAGATGGGTATACCCGACTCCGTCCAAAAAATTCAAAGGCTGACTGGGTGCATGGCAGCCCTGAACAGATTCATCTCCAGGTCCGGCGACCGAAATCGTCCATTCTTCGAGGCGATTAAGGCAAACACACGGAGGTACAAAGAGGCGGCCAAAGCCAACAAGCTCCATCTCAAAAATCACTTCGTGTGGACAAGTGAATGCCAACAGGCCTTCGAAGACATCAAGACATACCTGGCAGATACACATGTCCTGTCAAAACCAATACCTGGAGAAAAGCTGTATCTATACCTAGCTGCGTCGGAGGTGACCATCAGCTCCGTCCTGGTCCGAGAAGAGGCGAAAATGCACCTACTAGTGTACTATGTGAGCCAAGTCCTACACGAAGCTGAGTTGCGATACACCCCAACAGAGAAGTTGGCTTATGCACTGGTGATGAGTGTTAGAAAATTGAGGCCCTACTTCTTTGACCACCCGGTAGAGGTGCTGACAACGTTCCCACTACGCCAAATACTACAACGCCCAGACACCGCCGGACGCCTGCTGAAATGGTCACTGGAGATCAGCCAATACGGTATAACCTACGCACCCCGAACAGCGATCAAGGGACAAGCACTTGCCGACTTCATCGTCGAGCTAACTTTCCCACAAGATCCGACGAGGGGACGTATAGCTCCGTGGCATCTCTACGTAGACGGATCATCAACCAGCGTAGCAGCAAGCGCCGGCGTGGTCCTGATCAGCCCGGACAGACAAGTCTTCACCTCCGCAATTCGGTTCGACTTTCGAGCAACCAACAACGAGGCGGAGTATGTGTAGGATCGGCTGCGTTGAGTAGAACTGATGTACTATCCTCGCAAA